>JADRCD010218081.1:7124-19839 GCA_019843815.1 Montemys delectorum | reverse complement strand
TGATGATGATGATGATGATGATGATGATGATGATGATGATGATGATGATGGGGGTATTTTAGCTCCTGTCAGCATCTGGTATCCTTTGCCTTCCTCCCTACAATCTTCCAAGGCCAACACAACACAACATCCCTCTCAGGGGAGGCACCTTTCCCTTACAATGCCCTAATCGCTCTCTCTCCTTGCCATTGAAGGGCAGGGTTTCTCTGTGTAGCCCTGGCTGTCCTGGGCTCGATTTGTAGACCAGGCTGGCCTTGAATTCAGAAATCCTCCTGCCTCTGCCTCCCAAGTGCTGGGATTAAAGGCGTGCGCCACCACCGCCCCGCTGCAGCCCGATTCTTAACTGCAGGGAGTTTACACACTGAGGAAGTGGCTCAGGTGAAATCTGAGCCCAGGGCACTGCCCCAGGTCTGTGGACCGACTCACCATGCCCTGCTACACTCTTCTCAGAGTCACATCATTCTGAAGGGGGTGGAAAGAAGAGTTGCTCGATATGTGCATCCATGACGCCTGAGCTAGTGCACATACCACACTGTGTAATGTGCAGGTCACGTGTGGCAGCCAGCAGGGCACAGCAGTATACTAAGGTGGTAAATTAAAAACCGTCCCACCTTAAGGCTTCTTGTCACACAGCTAACTGGAGGAATGTGTCAAATCTCTCATCGCATGTTCCTCCCAATCACGCTCATTTTTGAATGGCTGAAGTCTTCAGTACCATGCTGTGCATGGCCATGGGGCAGGCTACCTCCTCGTGCTGTAGAGGTCCCCAACCTGGCTGAAGACTATGCCCTGCACTGGGGCCAGCCCTTGCAGCCAACTCCTATGTGCATGGAGTCCTGGAGACAGGCACATTTTCTTAGTCCTGTGCCAAAGTTCAGGACATACTGCTTATGAGAACCTGGCTTGGCAATGCTGATCCCTGTGAGGCATGAAGTGCTCTGTCAGCACACATCCACGCCTGTCCCAGAGACCAGATGCTGGCAGGAGGTCACAGTGTGGGGGGCGTGACGTGCCTCTGTAAAACAGCAGCTGGAGGACTTTGTAACTGCTCCGGAGGCCACCGGTTCACAGCTTTCCTGGAATGACTGCTTCACTTCCTGGACACAGGCCGGAGCTGCCTGCCCCTCACAGCTGCACAGAGACTCTGTGCTGAACTCTGAGGGCGGAGCTTGAGGATAGCCCAGCCTTCATTGCGAAGTGAGAACAGAAAGAGGTAAAAGCTTTTCTCTAAGAAAGACTCCATTCGAGATAATGCTAGGAGTGCTCGCCACAGCAACAAGGCAAGAAAAAAGAAAAAATATTAACTCTGGAAAGGAAGACGTGAAATGGTCCCTGTCTGCAGACTCCGTGTGTGTGCGTGTGTGTGTGTGTGTGTGTGTGTGTGTGTGCAAAGAAAAGTCTAATGGCTACAAAAACCTGTTAGAGCTGTCAGACACATAGTAAAGTTCCAGGACACCCAACCGAATGTAAGGAACATAGACCCCTCCGGGGTGTGGCTGAGGGGAAGGTTTTTATTGTAGATGTGAAGGAGAGTACAGCCAGAGGCATCTGGAAGAGTCCAGAGCAGGAAGAGGTGGTAGACAGTACAGTGAACTGGGCCATGAGAGGAGGGAGGAGAGAGAGAGAGAGAGAGAGAGAGGGAGAGAGAGAGAGAGAGAGGGAGAGGCAGGTGAGGGAGAGAATGGGAGGGGGCAAGAGAGGAAGAGGATGGGGGAGAGGGAGAGAGGCAAGACAGAAGGAGCAGGAGGACAGAGAGACAGAGAGAGAGAGAGAGAGAACAGAGAAGAAAGAGAGAGGGAGGAGAGCAAAGAGAGCACATGGCCTAAAGGGCAGGGTTACTAGGAATGAGATCCTGGGAAAGGAAAGCCCACAACTGGAGAGGTTAGGGCAGAGGCCAGGTGAGATGAGCTGAGGGGAGCCAAAGGTGCTGAGTGAGCCTGGGGTCCAGCATTTGCCTTGGTGAGTGTAGCGGCTAGTCCTGGTTGTCAACTTGACTCTATCTGGAATGAACTACAATCCAGGATTGGAAGGCTCACCTGTGACCCTAATCTGTGGTGAGACTATTGCCGAAATGGCAACGCTAAAAATGATTTACAGATTCGATTCCCATGCTATTTTTTTTTTCACAAAAGTAGAACAGAATACCCACCCCCACCCCCAAATTTCCGTAGAACTCCAATGATTAGAACAGCCAAAGTGATTAGACCAAGAAGAACAGTAATGGGGACTCCACCCCAGTCCGCGTCAAAACATACCGCAAACAGGAACAAACAAGCCTAAGAACGGGGCGCACTGAGCGTGGCAGGGGGCCCAGGATAAACTCCCCATTGGTGGCCAGTTGATATTTAACAAAAGGCCAGGACATAATGGGGAATGGGCAGGCTCCTCTCTAGTGATCCTGAGAAAGCCGCTGTCCTTGTGCAGGGATAGGAAACTGGACACTTCTCAAACCCTACGAAAATGCACGGATGCAGGACCCAGAACTGGATGAGGACATAGGGAAAGCGACTCCAGACTGTTCCAGGGACTTCTATTTTTACTTTTTTTGTGGTCCTCAAGCAAAACCAGGTAGGGCCTACAGAGATGGCTCTGAAGGTAAGAATGCTTGCTTTCCATGTCCGAGGGGCTGAGTTTGGAGGCTCCCACATGAGAGGCCTGGCATGCCTGTGTGCTCAACCCCGTGCTGGGGTAAAAGTAGGGGTGGAAGTGGAGACAAAGGGCTGCTGGAGTTCAACCTGGCTGGAAACTAGCAAACTTCAGCTTCACTGAGACCCTGTTCCCAGGCAGAGGAGATCATGGGGGAAGATGTCTGCCCTCCTTCTCCAAAGACCACACAGGTGAGGGTGCACCAACCACAGCCAACGCCCAACACACAAATAAAGCAAATAAATAGGAACAAGTAGAGTTCCTTGCATACGGAGCACTTTGCCATCCGGAGACCGCGGCTGCATTGGTGCTGCGCATGCGCAGACCACGGTTCCGTTTGCTCTCTCCATCTTTCCGTCTATCAGAGTTGGTGACCTGTTGCTTGCTTAGCAAGCCACATTTTCTACAGAGATTGCAAAACACATTTCAAACTTAATTAATTTCAAATCTGATTAACTCGGGTTAGCCGCAGGGATGCCATCTTTATGAAAGTGCCTCTTACATCCGGAGACTGGAGCGTTTGGTGGACTCACAACCCGGTTGGTCAACAATAGGCCTTGAGTGACATCCTGCTGTGTGGTCAGACTGTGGGTCTCGCTGTATGACTCTGGCTGGCCTGGAGCTCACTGTGTAGACCAGGCTAGCCACAAATTCTCTGAGATCCACCTGTCTCTGCCTTGTGAATGCTGGCATTAAAGGCGTGCACCACCACAGCCCTGCTTAGCCTATGGACTTAACCTACCTTTAGAACAATGTAACAGCCAACCTTACCTGTCTTGAATTTTCCACAGAATCTTAATTTTTAAACTAAACTAATGCACAGCTAGCTCTTAAGTTATATACTTGTCAATGCTCCTGGCTGGAGAGTGTGTGCGTGCGTGCATGTGTGTGTGTGTGTGTGTGTGTGTGTGTGCTGCTGAGATCACTTTTTGAAGACAACCACAGAGTTTTAAATCAACCTCATACAACAAGTATCTGACATAGATGTTGAGAGCAGCACAGAGGAACTTGGGAACAATATTTTTTGCAGTACTGTTTGTTATCTGAGGCAGCGGGGGGTGGGGTGTTGATAACTTAAGACCTTGTAAAACGCTGGTAAAGATTTGTTTAAGTATCTCTTACTTCTTTCCCATGTGATGCTTTCTTTAAAAATGAAACAAACAAAAATCAAATGTTTTTAATTGAAATAGAATTACATTGTCTCCCTCTCCCTTTCCTCTCTCTAGTTGCTCCTAGCTACCCTCCCTCAAATCCCTCCCATGTCCCCCTCTCTCAAGTAGATAGTCTCTTTGTCTTTTATTCTATTTGTTACATATATATGTGTCTGCACAAATATATATGGATACAAGCAGCTGGGCCTGCTTTGTTGTTTGGGTATATATGGTTTTTAAGGCTGGCCACTCTGCACTCGACAACCAAAGGGGTCATCCCTGGGCCAGCGAGGCTAATTCTTCTCCCAGAAGTCACTAGTTGCCTGAGGTCTTTACCCAGTGGCATGAGCCTGGGAAGGTTTCTCCTTCAGTGCTAATATGCCTATTGATGTTGCTGTTGTTCTGGTCTTGTTTACGCAGCCAAGTCTAGGATAGGCTGTCTCATGACATGACTCATGGCAGACTTCCTGGTATTCTGGCTCTTAAAAGAATTCTCTCCTCTCTCCTGTGATCTCCTTTACCCATAGATGCTGGATTTTAATGTAGGTGCCTCTGTTAGGGGTCAGTTCCCCATGATTCATTGATCTCCGTCCAGCTGGGGTTTTCTGAGATGGTGTTTGCTTGCTCTAAAGAGAAGTTTAAGGGAGAAGTTTTAGCTACAGTTGTAGGTGGGTATAAGGAGAAACTTTAGATCATAGCAAGGAATTCTGCTGTTTGCGCAAAGGGCTGGTAATCGATTCTTCTCTAAGGCCCATGACCGCATGCACCCTGGGAAGTTGCCTTGGCGTCTAGCAGCAGGCATGATTTCCCTCCTGTTAATTAGACAGCCGTGAGTTAACTCGGGTTAGCCGACTCTTGTGCCTGTAAGTCTCCCTCGCCAGGCTGCTAATTGGCATGACTCCCAGGTGTGAGCAGCAGCTGGAAAGCACTGTTTAATTGCCTCCCCCTGGTGGCAGCTCGCACAGTGTTTTCTGGTGCCGTGGAAGCCGGGGTACAGGAAACAGGCTTTCAGGTCAGATTCAGTTTGAATCATCACAAGTTCTGTGTCCTTAGTGTCTTCAGCAGCAGGGCTGGTTCTCAACCCCTGACAGGTAACCAAGGGGTATACTGACACTCCGTATTGTTTTGGGAGTCCCTCGGGCTACCCTCATCAGTCCTTTGAAAGGAGCCTTCTACACCTGGCACTGCATTTTTTGTGAGCTGATGATTCCTGTGGAGAGGATTATCAGTCCTAGCAGAGGAACTTCCTTTTATATGTCTATACATCTCTTACATATATGTGTATATGTATATGATGTATATGTATAACACATACTGTCTTAGTCAGGGTTTCTATTCCTGCACAAACATCATGACCACGAAGCAAGTTGGGGAGGAAAGGGTTTATTCAGCTTACACTTCCACATGGCTGTTGATTACCAGAGGAAGTCAGGACTGGAACTCAAGCAGGTCAGGAAGCAGGAGCTGATGCAGAGGCCATGGAGGGATGTTCCTTACTGGCTTGCTTCTCCTGGCTTGCTCAGCCTGCTCTCTTATAGAACTCAAGACTTCCAGCCCAGGGATGGCACCACCCACAAGGGGCCCTACCCCCTTGGTCACTAATTGAGAAAATGCCCCACAGCTGGATCTCATGGAGGCACTTCCCCAACTGAAACTCCCTTCTCTGTGATAACTCCAGCCTGTGTCAAGTTGACACACAAAATTAGCCAGTACAATTGACCCCTTGTCAACTTGACACACAAACACATCACTATTAAGCCTCAACCCTTATGTTTTTATTCATTCCCAAGATATAAAGTCCCACAGTCTTTACATATTAAAAGTTCAATAAATTTAAAATGTCCAATATATTTTAAAATTCAAAGTCTCTTAACTGTGGGCTCCACTAAAATACATTGTTTTTTCAAGAGGGAAAAATATCAGGGCACAGTCACAATCAAAAGTAAAACCAACTGGGATTCAACTCACGATCTTCTGGGCTCCTCCAAGGGCTTGAGTCACCTCTCCAGCTCTGTCCTTTGTAGCACACATCTTGTTTTTTGGGCTCCAGATGCCTGTACTTCACTGCTGCTGCTGTTTTTGGTGGTCATTCATGGTTCTGGCATCACCAAAACACTGTCATCCGCTGCAACTAGGCTTCACCAATAGCCTCTCATAGGCTCTCTTCATGGTGCCAGGCCTCAACTCCTTTGCATGACACCTTCAGTCCTGGGCCATCAATTGCAAACTGAGGCTGCACCTTCACTAATGGCCTTCCATGGCCTCTCACTGTGCCGAGCCTCAGCTGCTCTCTATGACCCCTTCATGCTGTCAAAACCAGTACCACCTGGGTGACTCTTATACATTACCAAGTCCTGCTGCAGCACAAGGTACAATCTTGGCTATCTCTGGAACAGAGCTTCTTAGTGTTCTCAGAAAACACTCCCCAGAAGATGTCACCTCAATGATGTTGGTGTCTTTTTAATCACTGCTAATTTTTTAGCTCCAGCTAACCAGCATCAATAGTCCCAGCAATGCAAAGTTTTCACTTTAGTAGTTCTGGTATCTTGTTAATCACAGCTGATACTTCAGCCCCAGCTAACCAGAACCACAGAATCTTCATAATCAAAACAACATGGCCCTGATAAGAGTCTTTAATCTTCCCTCTGAAATTTCACAAGCCAGGCCTCCATCTCTGCACTGTTCTCAACATGATCTTTCAAGCTCCCACAGAACATCCCACAGAGTTCTTAACAACCAGTGGTTCTTCTAGCTCAAAGTTCCAAAGTCCTTCCACAATCCTCCCCAAAACATGGTCAGGTTGTCACAGGAATACCCCACTATGCTGGTACCAACTTGTCTTAGTCAGGGTTTCTATTCCTGCACAAACATCATAACCAAGAAGCAAGTTGGGGAGGAAAGGGTTTATTTGGCTTATTTTCACATTGCTGTTTATCACAAGGAAGTCAGGACTGGAACTCAAGCAGGTCAGGAAGCAGGAGCTGATGCAGAGGCCATGGAGGGATGTTCCTTACTGGCTTGCTTCTCCTGGCTTGCTCAGCCTGCTCTCTTATAGAATTCAAGACTTCCAGCCCAGAGATGGCACCACCCACAAGGGGCCCTACCCCCTTGATCACTAATTGAGAAAATACCCCACAGCTGGATCTCATGGAGGCACTTCCCCAACTGAAACTCCCTTCTCTGTGATAACTGCAGCCTGTGTCAAGTTGACACACAAAATTAGCCAGTACACATACATATATATATGTACTTACTTGTATTGTATATAATTTTAGGTATATATAAAGTAATATGATGTAATGTTTTCTGCGCTGTTCAATATATACAGAACAAAGTCCTTCCTTAGGGACAGACAGGATGCAGGGAGAGAAGTGAAAATTCAACCTTAGGCTCCCTCTCCATCAAACTAATGCACGGGGGAGTGCTGAGTTCTCACTCATTAGCGGGGCTGCAATGCATGCTGGGCTTCTGAAGTTATCTTCATCAGCCAGAGTATGCTGGCTCCTGATTGGTCAACCTGACCCAAGCTGGAGTCATCTGGGCAGGGAATCTTGATTGAGAAAATGCTATCAGATTGGCCTGCAGGCAAGTCTGTGGGGGCAATTTCTTGGTTAATGATTGATGTGGATGGGACTAGACCACTGAAGGTAGACTCCCTGGTACAGGTTGAAGCTGAGCAAGCCTTGGGGAGAAAGCCAGTAAGCAATGTTTCTCTGAGACCTTGCGTTCAGGCCCTGCCCTGCTTCATGATGAACTGTCTGTATGCAGTCAGGTGAATTTAACTCTTTCCTCCCTTGATTCCTTTTAGACCTGGTATTTATCACAACCATAGAATGCAAACTTAAGAGCGGAGGGGAGAGGGATCACGCCATCTGTCTTAGTTAGGGGCTCATTGCTGTGAACAGACACCATGACCAAGGCAACTTTTTTAAGGGCAACATTTAATTGGGGCTGGCCTACAGTTTCAGGGGTTCTATCCATTACTATCATGATGGGAAGCATGGCAGCAGGCAGGCAGACATGATGATGGAGAAGGAGCTGAGGGCTCTACATCTTAATCTGAAGGCAGCCAGGAGGAGGCTCTCTCTTCTGACCTGGGTAGAGCTTGGGCACTAGGAAACCTCAGCCTGCCCACCCAGTGACACACTTCCTCCAACAAGGCCACACCTCCTAATGGGCCACTTCCCATGGGCCAGACATTTTTCAAACCACCACACTATCCAATTTTCCTAGGGTTGATAGCTGTTGGTTTTACATCTGTTCCAGAGTTTGAAAATGATGGTATAATAACATACCCCAATTTCCCATTTTAATCTGTGGGGTGTGTGCAAATATGTTTGTGCCATTTTGCAATCGTCACCAGCCCCAGATTCTCCCCCTGAAGAAGGAGGATGAATCCAGGGCCTTGAGCTGGCGCCAGAGGGGAGGCACCAAGCTCCACCCTTCACACGCCTTGCTCTCTGGAAAATTTTAGACCTCTGAAAATGTATTTCTCCTTACTGGCTCCCAATCCTCTCTCCAGCCCCTGGCATGCCACAGTTTATCCTCTATTACAATGACTCTGACAGTTTTACATATTTATTTTAAAATTTTACTTTTGCATACATCCCAATGTTATATTTTTAACATGATAATCAGTTCCTATAAAATACTCAAATACTTAGTGAATGTGCTTTGCAGGGGTCTTGCTGGTGCACAGCTCTCCCGCCGCTTAAATGACAGGTGACTGAATGCCTGAACTTCTGTCAAGTTCTCTTTCCCAAGAAAGGGCTGAATAGGTTGCCCCAGGGATGTAAGTTTCTCAGAGGGCTTTGTAAGCTGCAGAAGGAACCTTAGCATTTGGGATGTCTGCAGAGTGATGTGCCCCTGTTAGAGGCTTTTCTGAATAATGCATTTCAAGAAAACCCCTTCTAGACTCTTCTTCATGTGGT
Organism: Montemys delectorum; assembly: GCA_019843815.1. NCBI lineage: Eukaryota > Metazoa > Chordata > Mammalia > Rodentia > Muridae > Montemys > Montemys delectorum. Next base: position 11,111 of record JADRCD010218081.1, on the reverse strand, counting down.
TCATTCTTGTGGTCCAGTCTTGGCTTTGAAGCAAGTTAAAACTTGTTTGTAGCTGACTTTAGCTTCCTGCTTTAATAAGCAGGCTTCGCAAGAGATTGGATTTTTATTTGTTAATCTCCTTTGAGAATCAGTGGCTGGCAGGCCACACGGTGCCTATTGAAGTAAAAGGGGATCCGGAGGGCGACTCTGTGAGGGCTTTTGTCTTCCAGCTCAGTCTGTTACGTAAGTGTATTTTTCCTGGGTGTTAAAGAACCTTTCTTGTCTTTGCATTACTTAGTGTTCTTGGGTTACCCTCAGTAAATTCTTGCTTGAACACACATGGTTCAGGTGACACTGATAAGCTGGGTGACAATCTGCTAGTGTGTTTCACTGTGAAGCACACCCGCCTCCGGGAGCTGCCCTGCCTTCTGTCATCAGGTGTTTAGAAGAGGCTTCATCTCTCCACATGCTGGCTTTGGGTGACTGTGGCCCCACGTCTCTGACTGATTCAGCTTAGCTGTTACCCCAGCGTGGTAAACTCAGTCCTGAGTCAGATTCACAGTTCCTCTCCGGTGTGTACGGCCTTATGCCTTGTCTTTTGTCCACTTTTGTCCGTGTCACCTGTGGGAGGAAGCTACATCTAGCGGAGGAGTCCACACTTTTCGTTCTTTAAGCTTCTCTGGCTTTATGGGTTTGCCCGATCCATTATGTCTTGAGTGTGACATACCATCCTTTTATCATATTGTTTTATGTGTGTGTGCTCGCGCACATGTGCTGTACAATTGTGTGAGGTTGATGTGGGGCACCTTCCCCAGCTCTTTCCTTCCTTAGATCTTAGTCTCTCACTGGACCTGGGGCTCACTAGTTTAGCTAGACAGACTGACCAGCAAGCCCCAGGGATCGGCCTGTCTTCCTTCTTGGTGCGGGGGGGGGGGGGGGGGGGGGGGGGGGAGGGAGGTGTGTGTGTGTGTGTCACAGAAGCACATTGCCATATGTTGTGTTGTCATCTGGGTTTTAGGTCATCTAAACTCGGGACTTCCTGCTTGTGTGCAAGCACTCCACTGACAGAGCCACTCCTGAGGACAGCAGCCTTCTTTTTCCTGACATCTGTTTCCCCAACATTTCAGAGTAGGACCGGAGGCTGGCGGTGTACATGGCATGACCTGAACTCTGACTGCAACCTTCCCTACTGCCCAGAAGGCCATGGCTCCTGTGACCCTATCCCGGCACTGGTTCATAGGCTTTAATGCCCTAGGTTCTGTGGCAGCCGCCCTGAGGTTTACCGCACAGTGCAGGTTACCTGACCTCTCACAGGCCTCAGAGCAGCTTTTGCCCTCACCATGCAGCTAGGGAGGCTTGCCTTGACCTGTAGGTCCTTAGTCTCTCGAACAGCTGTTCCTGGTTAGACCCCTTCTTCCTTGTGTTTGTCCAGGAGATAAAGAGCCAGACTTGGCTCTTCATTTCTCAAGAAGTCAGAATGGAGGGCAAAGGTCTTTCCTTCTAGTGGCCTTGGATCCAGTTTAAGCTTGAGAAACAAAGTCAGATGCTGGTGTCTCTGGGAATCTCCCTGGACTTGAGTAAGTCCTGTGCTCAGGAAGTGAGCGGCTTTGCTGACTCGATTCAGGGGTAGCATTCGGGTTTTGTGACGCAAGTCCAGTGTCATGTGATACATTCTTACCAACTTCCCTTCATTCAGTGAAGTTTGTGATTGGCATGTCTTGATTTTGAAGGTGGGACAGGGGATGACAGAGCTGGGAGGGAGGAGCACCCCCTTGCCCATCTGACCCTTGCCCATCTGACCCTTGCCCGTCTGACCCTTGCCCGTCTGACCCTTGCCCGTCTGACCCTTGTACATCGTGGGGACACTGAAGAAAAGGAAGTGTGACTGTTGATCTGTTCATGGTTTCTGGTTTCCTGATGAGGGTGAGAGGTGGAGACCTCCGGTCTGCTCAGGGTAGCCCAGGGCTGCTTTAGAGACTTTCACATAGTCTGTGGCTTACCACAATAGAAACTTAGTCTCTTGAAATTCTAGAGTTGGATGTCTGAAGTCCAGGTGCCAATGGCTGGCTTCACCACAGTCCTGTCCCCGAGATCTTGCCATTCTTCTGTGAGTCTGACCCTCCTCTTTTTGCATGGCCATGACTCAGAGCCTGCTGAGCGCTAAGCACTGTCCATTGTGATGTGATCCTAGCTAATTGTCTCCCCCAGACACAGGGTGGGCATGAGGACTTAGATTATCTTTTAGGGGAATAGCTGAAGCCACATAAGTGACCGTAGTGTAAATTTATTTTTGGACATGAGTGGTGTTGTTCTGGCCTTTTGTTCAAGAAAGAAATGAAAGTCAGGACTGTGTGTCAGGCTTCTGGAAAGCTATAATGTCTTAGATGCCACTTCCCATCTGGGGCTGAGAACAGTGTGGTCAGATGGTCAGACACCTACCTGACCTGTTCTGGTGCCCAGGGCAAGAGGCAGGGTTTCCTGGTTATCCATGGAGTCTTACTAATTGCTCATGGTGAACAGAAAGAAGGGCTGTGAGGGGCTGGGACAGGCCCAGTTAGGTACCAGGGGACTAGGATGGCTGACGTCCATGGCTCAGCTTGTGATCAAGAAGGGGGAAAGGATACAGACTTGATTGGCACCTGACTGTGAGGTCTGGAGGACTGAGGATGCTGGTGCTGTTTTCTCCTTCCCAGCTTCCTTCCTGTGATGATGGAGCAAGCCCTGGTCCTGGGAACTGGGTACCACACCAAGGATGGACAGGTGCGTGTGGCCTCTGCCTCAGAGAATTTGAGTCCATCTGTGCTGCTTTTTTTTTTTTTTTCAATCAAGACAGGGTTTCTCTGTGTAGCCCTGGCTGTCCTGGAACTCACTCTGTAGACCAGGCTGGCCTCGAACTCAGAAATCCTCCTGCCTTTGCCTCCCAAGTGCTGGGATTAAAGGCATGCGCCACCACTGCCCAGCACATCTATGCTGTTTAAACACAGTCATGGTCACATGTGAACTGAGCAGTGGAGGTGTCCCGTGGAGTAAAATACACTCCAGTTTTGAAGTGGTGGCCCAGACAAAGGATACAGTCTCAGTAGCTTTCTGTGAACTGCATATTGAAGTGAAGATAGGTTATGTTGGTCAAATAAAATTTATAATTAAGATAAACTCTACCTTTAATTTTTCTAGTATGTGTATATATACATGTGTTTTGTGTGTTGCACATTGCATGTGTGCACAATGTGTATAAGTGTATCGAGGCCAGAGGTCAACCTCAGGACCCATTCCTCAAGATGTGGGTCATCTTGTTTTTGAGACAGGGACTCTCACTGACCTGGAACTCACTGAGTTGGCTAGGCTGCTGGCAAACTCCAAAATCTTCCCGTCTTCACCAGCACACCCTGGTTTTCCCCTGGCTTTCCCTGAGTTCTGGGGTCGGACTCAGGCCTCATGTTTGTAGTAAGCACTTCACTGGCTGAGCCATCCCCAGATCTACACTTTTACACTTAAGTGTGGCCATCAGCAACTATTGTATGGGGTTGGAGATAGCTTTATTGTTGTTGTTGTTGTTGTATAGTGCACAGGAACCGTTTAAAAACTGTCCATAGCACATTTCTTCCCATGTTCAACCATAGTGTGCAGGAAGGAATATGAGCAAATGTTAATTATTGAGACTGAAATGGTCAGAGGAGCCTGGAGATGGAGGGGACCAAGAGATGATTGAGAACATTTTGGGACAGGCAAGGTTTCATGGACAGATGGCTGACACAGGTCCTGCAGGGAAAGTGGAAGGTTAGGCTGTAAAGAGGCAATGGCACAGGAGTAGGAGTAAGGGGAGGGTTAGACTACAAAGGGGTAGTGGGGGAAGTTTGAGGCTAGGCTGGAAAGGGGCAATGGGAGGGGCATTGGATGCCAGGTGAGAGATGCAACCATTGGCCTTGGGGTGGGGGTTCAGAGGGTGACCCAGGAGGTCATAGAGTGGGGGTTCACAGGGTGACCCAGGAGGTCGTGGAGTGGGGGTTC
>JADRCD010218080.1:0-27271 GCA_019843815.1 Montemys delectorum | reverse complement strand
CTAACCTCTAAGAAATGGCTGACTTTGCCTAGTGGTAAGCCTGTAGTCCATATAACCTGAGCCCTGAGTTTTGTGTGTTCGAAGTATTGAGGATCTTGAAGCAAAGCTCACATCCCAGCTGCAGTGGTAAATAGCTGGGTGACTTTAGACAACCTTGGATAGACTTTCTGAGCCCCCTTTTAGTTTCTGAGTGTCCCAGTAGCAGAATTAGATGTCTTCCTGTGTTATTATGAATACCTTCAAGATAGTGCCTAGCATGAAGCACATGGGGCCTATGGCCAAGACAGGAAGTGAAGGCCTAGTAATAAACTATAGATGAGAAGAGAAAGCCCCAGAGGGGACTGAGCCAAACTTTTCCCATCCATAAATTGAGATAGGTAGATAGGATGGACTAGATAGTATGGATATTTTATATGTCTCTCGGGCTTTCTGGTCTCAGAGTCTATGGTTTATTAGATTTGAGTCAGTGAGTCGTGGTAGGGTCATTTCTTATTGGGTAGACCAGTTGACTAAAGGCTTAGTCTGGGAGAATTTCAGTCTTTAGTCTGATTAAAGTTGTGCCTCTCTTACTATGACAAGCTTAAGTCATCCTGTTGTTCCCAATCCCATGGCACTGAGGGAGTCCTTTGATAGGCAGTCTCATTCTGAAAAACTCATTCCCACTGGAGATGTTTCAATCTTGTCATCAACAGGAGGTCACAAATGAAAGGTGATAGTAATTCTGATGAAAGGTGTCTGATTTCACCTGGACTTCCACTACCCCTCCCTCCTATATGCTCCCCCCCCACCGAAGCACTCTTAATTGTTTTCTATGATCTTGGGAAAGTATAGCTTTAGAACCAGTTCCTGCTCCAACATAGACAATATTTTCCTTCACTCCTCTCCTCTCCTCTCCTCCCTTCCCCTCCCCTCCCTTCCCCTCCCTTCCCCTCTCCTCTCCTCTCCTCTCCTCTCCTCTCCTTTCCTTTCCTTTCCTTTCCTTTCCTTTCCTTTCCTTTCCTTTCCTTTCCTTTCCTAATAGCAAAGTGATTTGGTAGTAAGCAACCAATTGAGTGATTGTTTTTAGCCCAAGAAGTTTCTGCCCAGAACCCCATAGACCTGAAGAGCAACCAGTGTGCCATGTCCAGATTTTCTCTTATTCATTAACCTCTTAGAATTCCTGGGAGCATTCTTCTTATTTCTCTTTCTTTCTTTCTTTCTTTCTTTCTTTCTTTCTTTCTTTCTTTCTTTCTTTCTTTCTTTTTTCCAGAAAGGAAAGCCCCAAGAACACAGCTAATGCTTAAATAGATGGCTTCCCCAGTCATCCACAGCCATTAGGAGAAGCCAGTCTAATCTTCCTGGAGGGCAATTTGGCAGCACTCACTGAAGCCTTTAAAATGCACTTACCCTGTAGCCCAGCACTTCTAGGAATTACCTGAGAATAAGAAGTCAGTGTGTTCAGAAATGTATCTACGAGCCCACTTATTCAAGTACACTGTGTAACAATGAGACATTTAAAAAGAGCAGATGGGAGTGGGTAGTAGGAAGTGCACTATCTAAGTTACAGAGTGTGGGCAGTAGGGTCCCCAAACTAGAAACATCTAGAAACACTGCCACAGAGGAGTGACACCACCAGAAAAAGGTGATTAGGGTGCACTTCATATTTCTATCTATGGTAGTATTCTCTGTTGTTGTTACTGAGACAGTGTCTTTCCCTGTAGCGTAGGCTAGTCTTTGACCTGAGATTCTCCTGCCTCATCCACCTGACTGCTGGATTTAAAGGCATGCATCTTCATTCCAGCTCTTATTTCAGCAAAGTAATCATTAAATCTCAGGTTTATTCTACAAAATCCTGGTGTATGAGTGACAGCGAAGACGGGGAAGCTGTGTATCCAGGTGTAAACAGAGGCATTATGTTCCTTTAGTGGTGTTTATTTTCTGCTTGATTGTGGGGATGGAAAGCCTTGCAACTGAGGTTGAGATGTGTCCCAACCTCCAAAATCTCATCTTGAGAGAGGAGCAGGGCTGTTTTCTTCCTTGCTCTGGGCCTTCATGTCCCAGGCAGTGTAAGCCTCATGACTCTACTTCTGCTATCCTGAGGTAGTAACGTACCTGGTGGCCAGGTTACAAGTTAGACCTCCTTCTCCCTATAAAGATGTGTCCGGCAAGCACTTGCAATTCCTCTTCATGCAAATGAAGCATTCCAGCACCTGGGCACCAGCCAAAGATGTACACTCACCTGAAAACTCCTACCCACTCCCCAAGGCTTATATAACCCTTGGTAACCCCAATAAAAGAGAGCTGTTTCACTTAGAACTGTCTCCAGAGGAGGCTATTTCTCCCACACTCACATCAGCCGAGATCTGAGATCCTGTGGAACCACACCCTCCTGGATAAGCTTCATTTCTTCCAGTCCTACATGAAGCACAAAGGTGCCTTAATGCCTGAGGGCAGAAGCAGAACCAGTCAGCACTTAGCTTTAGCCCCAAAGCCGAGAAGTCATAGTGTTATTTATTTTCATATTTCCCCAAAAATCACACGTTCTAAGTGCAGCATTTTTTTTTTTTAACAGATGTGCAAAGATGTGAACTTGTGAACTTGAATACCTAGCGGCACCTTGCAGGGCAGCTTGGTGAGTTCAACTTATGGTAAGCATGGGACCACTCTTTGTCACTTCCTGGGCACGCAGCAAGGATAGGAGTTGATGGCCCTTCTACAAGTATTTCTGTGTTCCTAGATTCATGCCTGGAGTAAGAGAGTAGCTGCAGATGAAGCTTGTGTCTGAACTAGGTACAATGGCAACTTCAGGTTAAGCGAGGTTGACCAGTAGGTGTGGGTGGTTCAGAGTCCTGGTTGTGGGAACCACCGTGCTCCCAGGCAGATGTACAAGAGAACATTCCTGCTCTGCAGAAAGTTGCCCCTTCTGGGTTCTGCCTCCCTGCTGTAATTGAGCTCCCTTGGGTTCCCTAACCTTGGGGGAGCATTCTAACTTTACTTAAGTCTTAGGCAGAGATGCTTCCCCCCCCCCCCCCAGATTGGGATGGTTAATATCAAGTATCAGTTTGACAGGGTCTAGAGTCGCTCAGGAGATAGGCTTTGTCTGTGAAGGATTCTGTAGATAAGGCTAACTGAGGAGCAAAGATCCATGCAAAACAACTGGTGGGGGTATGGGTGGGGTGGGGTGGAGTCTGAGACTGCTTAGAAAGGAGGAAGGGAGCTGAGCACAGGTATCCATTGCTCCCTGCTTCCTGATTGCTGATAGAATGTGACCAGCCCTCTCCTGCTCCAGCTTCCTTCCCCACCACGATAGCTGTAAATCCAGATTAAACCCTTTATTACATTGTATTTGGTCAGATGATTAGTCACAAGGAGACCAGGGAGAGCAGAGGCAGTCCTGGCCTAGATAATCAGAAACACCCTCCTGACACTCAGATCTCCAGCATGTCCAAGCTTTCCCTGCATGTACATCTGCTTGGATCCATACCTGCTGGAGACTTACCCACATCTATTTTTAAAGCTGCTGATGGTCAAGTTTCTTAAGACTTTGTAGTTCAAGACTGTTCTCCAAGCCAAACTGCTGCCCTCTTGGAATTCTGCTGGGCCTGCTCACAAGATAGCATAGCTGTGCCTGGTCACTTATAGACTTTGCTTCTCAGGAGGAGAATGGGGGAGAGAGAGTCTGAGACCCTCACCTGAGTACCCAGCCACACTTCCTAACCAGTTGTATACAATTATGCCTTAATTGTATGTGACCTGGGAGCTTGGGGGTAGGGGCTTTAAGATATAAATGTCAAAAAATGAGGGCAGGCAGGGGTTCCTTTTACACAGCCATAGGGAAGCCCTATTGGGTGGTTGTTGGGTGGCTGCTTTAAGGTCACCTATGCTCCTGACCACAACCCCCACTCATTATCATTGGCTCCAAGAGAGTGAACTTTGGTGGTATGACACCTTAGTTTGTCATGGAGACCTAAGGGGGAAAGGGTAGAAGTTGTCTGTGTCTCTCCCAGGGAAAGAATCTATCAACGAACGTGCAGCTGAATGTACTCCTAATCCTCAGTGTGGCTCAGGACCCACCAGACTTTGGGCCAGTCACTTCACCTCTGCCACTTCAGCTTTGTTCTCTGTAAATCACAAGCACTGGTCGGTTTTTGGGAGGAGTAGATGGCAGGGTGCACACAACGTTGAACACACAGTAGGTGCTCAGATATCTATATGCACATTGCTGGCTATGGAGATGTTGGTGGGTAGAGCCTGTGGAGGAGTTGGTCTGTGGAAACGTAGACAGTAACTCTTGAACACTCAGGGTCCCCTTGTGGGTCTGTGTATACAAGAGCCACCCTTGTGTCACTGTGCTTCCTAGCTTCCAACTGTGCCCAGTGGCCAAGCAGCCCTGCATGGAAGAGTTTCTTTGGTTTGTCCAGCTCCTTCTCTCTCACCCTGGGGGCGATTTAGAATTAGAGACTTGTGAGTCTCATGGACATTACACCTCCAATGAGATTATAGTTCGCAGACCAAAGTGAAAACTGTAATGCCTGAGATTTATGCTTCTCAGACCCTAAACAACAGCCTAGCTACAAATCATCTGGAAGGACGCGCTCCCCGTGAGAACACATCTGTCTCGTTCCCTCTGTCAGCCACTGCACACAAAGTGACTGATGGGTAAGCCTCCAGCCAACCCTCGTTTGAGCAAAAGACTGTGACACACCTGAGGGTTGAGGTGCTGTGCTCTGGGTCTGTGGCTGTGGCAAGAGAGTTGCTTTGATTTTCTGGGCTTGGAGCCATAGGTAAGACTGAGAAAACTGACTTGGTGACTGACAAGAAGGCTGAGAGAGTAGACCCTGCCTCCTGGCCTCTGTTATGGACACCCTCTACTATGGCAGTAGAGGGGGAGAAGATAGGGTCTCTGGCTGCCCCTGGCTAATTGCCCTGAAATGAAGTGTGCTATGGTGGCCTCAGGTATAAATGGATGATCTGCTGTCATCCATAAGAGCTCACCCTCCAGCAAGATGCAGTTACCTAGGTTCCTAGTCATGACACTCCCTTTTGGGCAGGTGTTCTGGGAGGTAACAGAACACAGTGTGAGCCATACAGCCTGGCAGGCTTGTATCCCAACATCACTGATTAGCAGCTGATGGCTTTGTAAGTGAAGTAGTCTTTCTAGGACTCGGTTTCCTCGTTTGTAGAATGGCAATAATAAACACATCTATCTCAAGGTGGCTGAGAGGGGATAGATGAAGCATGGGAAATGCCCCCAGGTACACGTGGTCCATAGAAGGTGTTCATGGGACAGAGAGCCATGGTGGCTATAGTTAGATGTTGACACATACCAGCATGAGAGAGACCCAAGGAGAAAATACCCAGCAGGGCCTGTGTACACAGAAAGTGGATTCTGGAGATGGATCGCTGTTGTCTCTCGAGGCAGAGTATGGATGACTGGAAGAGGCCCTTTAGGTGGGTGGAAGGCAAGGTAGAAGGAAGCCAGGGGGTAGACATGCTGAGCAGACTCCCTGGGCTGGCATGGTGAGGTGAGGGCAGGGGCACAGGGCAGAACACCTGGCAAAAAATAATGGAGGAGGGGAGCCTTGTTGTAGGAGGCTGTAGCCTGGATGGAAGTCTCTGTAGTCACAGGGGCCATAGGAAGATGAGGCCACACCTCCTCTAATCATCTATGAGATTACTCTTGCCAGCATCCCTCAGCCACCAAACCTCCGTCCTGGGAACATGCCATCCAGGCCTTGCAGGTGGCTCTGGGACACTCTAAGACTGAGTCTGGTAGGAAGAGAGACAACTCTTTTTGGAGTGGGGCTATCAGAGCACTGAGGGAAGAGACATGGGTATTGCTGGCCTGGGAACTGGCTCCCTGGAGGGGAAGAATAGCCAGGGAGGAACCCCAGCATCCTTGCCGGGCTGGTTGAGGGGCAGGAGCCTCTCTGCTTTGGGGGTTTAGACTGATCTCCAGGGGAAGAGAAAAGGAGGTGATGCAGGATGGAATCCTAAGTGGCTGCAGATGGGCGAGCACAGTGCAGGCCCCACCCCTGGTGGAACGTCAGGGGCTGCAGCTGCCTGGTTGCAGGGCCACCCACCCCACTACTTTCTCAAGTGGTCCATAAGCAGTTCTCAGGAGTGGACTTCTTCCTGATTTCTTTTTCAGCAGTGAGACGGGGTGACCTCCCTACTCAAAGGGGCACAAGGATCTGGAGACCCTGCCCCCACATTCCCTCACAGCTTAACTAGTGTGCCTCTAGCATCTATTTTTAGCCATAGAAACTGGGGCCCTTGCAGGAAATGAGGGACAGGGTGAAATATATGGCTGTAGCCACTCGTTTGTGGTTTGTTTTTATTTTTAAGAAATGATTACGCTGTTGAGTCTAACACTTTCCAATTCTGCAAGGGAAAGGACTCTAAGGATCATGAGTCTGTGGTCAAGAGCCAGAAGGGCCATTAAAAAGAAGTCAAGGAGAGAGGGGATGGAATCCAGGTCACATAGAGGAGAAGAGAAAAAGAAATGGGCAAACTCTCTCTACAGGTCACCCTTTCATATCCATTTCACAGATGGAGAAATTGGGGTTGAGGGATTTCTAGCCTTGTCCTAGGAGGCCTTGGGACCTCTGGCTCATCCTGAGTCTCTGTCCTGATAGGGTCTGGATTCTAGGCTTGTGCTAGGACTGGCATGGGGGAAAGAGGACCAGGCTTCTGACTCCACTGCATGGCAGGTGGTATTGCCTGAAGTGTGAGGTCCACGGGCATGGAGGGTCCTGTGAATGAGCTTCCTACCCATATTCTGCTGTCTCTGGCAGTATGGCATCCCCCTGGACCATCACATCCCTGGGGAGTCTCAGGGCTTATTGCTCATTCTCCCATGGTTACTATCTTTCTCTGCCTCCCCACCCAGGCACTGTCGTGCATTGGGTCCTAGTGGGTAGGGTCTAGCTATCCAGCTTGCTGGTGTCTCCTGCCCTGTTAAGGCACACCCTTCCATGCTGACTCTGGGGTGGCAAGCAGTGCTAGATTCTCTTGTTGTCCTGTCCTGCTCCAGACCCAGGTGCTCTCCCTGCTCCCTGAGGGCAGGCTGGGGCGAAGGACCCAAGGTAAACACATGGCTATGGGTGAACATCTGCATGTGCTTTAAGGCTTTCAAACACACCACCGGGGGGGGGGGGTAAGCCTTGCTGGGAACTGTCCTTGTTCACAGAACCATCATTTCTCACTGCTGTCCCTGGCTTTACCCCGACCCTAGAGGCCTCTTGCCCACAGTGAGACATTTTTTTCTGAGCTATCACTTGACTCCAAGACAATGAATTCTTTCCAGACCTTGCAGCCAAATTGTTAGTAATATGCTTTGAGATAATTTAAGATTATGTCCTACTGTGTGCTGGGCCTGTTTAAGTTGAACTTGCCTTTGAGAGACTAATGTGACTGATCTTACTATGTTTTGGCTTCCCCATGCAATCAGCTTTTACAGTGTACACTAAATGCACAGCTTTAATCTTAAGTTATGTATTACTCTATGCTCCTGACCCAGAATAGTGTGTGTGTTTGTGTGTGGCAGGGGTGTTGGGGGGGGAGTTGTGTGTGATAATTATTTATTAAAAGGAACCAACCAGTTGAGAGCAACATTAAACAAAGAGAAATATCCCATAAATGTTGGGAACAAATGAGGACAGAGAAGGATAATATCCCTGTGTGGTTTGAGTCTTGTATGAGACAGCTGGGGTCAGTAAAATAACTTCATTTGTAAAGTGCTGTGAGAGATCTCTGTAAGAATTCCTCATTCCTTCCTCATACCACACAGTCTGTACTGTTCTGTTATAGAGCAAGATCCTTTGTGAGGGTCAGAACAGACATGAAGCAGACCCACGCACATCATCAGATAGGCAACAGGGACAGACACGTCTCTCTCTCTCTCTCTCTCTCTCTCTCTCTCACACACACACACACACACACACACACACACACACACTTGCATGACAGATTACAGATAGATGGAAGACACAAGGAGAGAAGTAGAGAATTCAAATTTAGGCTTGCTCTTGGTCAAATGAACTCTATAGTCATTCCTTAATGCGACAATGGTGCATTTTGGTGCCCCTCTGAAGTTATCATTAATGTGTTAACTCAGGACTCACCACCTGTGTGCACTGCCCACTCTACTTTCCTCATCCTTCCCCAGCCCCCAGTCTCCCGTATGCTGCATCTTGTCCAGCCTGGACCCTACAGAGTTCCCAGGTCTCAGCTGGAACATCCTCAGGACAGCCCTTTGGCCCTGCTGGGGCAGGGCCCATGTTAATTGTGCAACTGCTTTGTGTGTTTGCTGAACCTCCCCTTGAGATCATGTCTCTAAAACACCCCAAAACAGCCTCTGTGCTCTTCTGGTTCATGGTGGAGCGCCTGGCAAGTTCCCTGGATACAATGTCTAAATCCAAACATTTCCTAAGGGTAGGGAGAGGCAGTATGTATCAGGAGCAGGAGGTACCCAGGGGCCTGGGCTGTGGTCCAGTTACCACTTAGGAGCAGCTTGAGCTGATCAGTGTCTGGATTGAGGGTGGGGGGTTGACCAGAGGAGGGTGTGATGGTTAGCTTTGTTGACTTTACAGAACTGACTGTCTGCCATGAGTTGGTGTGTGGGCAGTTCTGGGGGAAGCTCCCTTGATTGTGTGATTTGATGTGGAAGACCCCGCCTAAATGTGGTGGCATCTCCTGGTAAGTTCTGGACATGGAAGAAGGAAAACTTTGCTTTTTCTGCTTGCTTGCTTGATATTTAGTCTTGCTGATTGCAGGGGTCTCTTCGACCACCTAAATCAGCAGTCAGTCTTCGAGAGGTAAGAAGGCAGTTTGGATCCACAGAACTCAGAAGCCAGTGTTGGTTCAAACTTCAAGAGTCTAACCTTAAGTAGTTTATTTTCGGCTTATTTAAACACAGTAAAACTTGTTAAAAAAAAGTTTTCTGATGATAATTAACTCAATCCCATGTGCACAACAAAGCTTAAGACATGACCGTGTCACAAGTCTTGTAAAGTGCAAGTGACATCTTCCATAAAGATAGATACGACAGGTTAACTGAAGAAACAGGCTCAAGGTAACCTGATGATTAGGGTCTGAGGGAGGGTCGGGTGTGGTCTATGCAAAGGTCAGCAGGCTATTAACCATGTCAGTTCCCAATCTCCTGGGCAGAAAACAGTTGTAGACAGCTCTCTCTTTGAAGACTCGAGCGGGTGTGTTTACCCTTTCTGCTTCTTATCTGGAAACACAAGGATCTACTTGCTTCCTACAGCTGGGGATTTTTATTATCCCTGGGGCTACTGCTGACCCCTTTCCTGATATTAGAACGAGCTTCTTCAGCCTCCCAATGTGGACTGAAGATCAGCAGCTCCCCAGGAATCCTCCAGGCCTTTGAGACTACCTTGAAACTGCTAAGGCACCCAGCCTTATGGATCTCAGCCTCTGTCTTCGTTGTGAGACAGCCACCCTTGGAGTAGCCCGACCACGTCCTGTAAGCCAGTCAAACACCACCCCTCCAGTATGTGAGTAAGACAGGGGTAGGGGGTGGGGTGAGGCGATGATGAGGGGAGAAGAATCCGCAAGGCATGGAAGTCACAGGGCTGGGGGTGTATAGTACTGATGGCGGGAGACTGAATGAGTGACAGAGCAGCCAGACCCAGCCTGCTCAGTGATTCAGCAAGCAGCAGCCATCTGTTTGCCTTCACAGCTGTGGAGAGCTCTGAGCAGGGGACAAATAAACCAAAGCAGGCCGCTGAGGCAGGGAGACGACCTGCCACCACCTGCTCCTTCCATAGCCGAGCTGCCTGGCTAGGCCCAGCTTTGGTCAGCCCTTTTCCGGGGCCTTGCTGGTGTCCTGACTGCCTTCACCTGCAACTGGAAGGACCTTACAAAAACAAACAAACAAACAAACATGCTTCCCTTCTCCCTTGCTGCAATCTGGCCATAGCTCCGTACTGCTGGCTGCGAACATCCAAACCCATTAGTCTGACTCCACAGGTGCCATTGGGATTTAGCTCAATTGTCTTCCCGGGCTCCACTTCCTTCCCCAGTTCCCCCTCCTCCCTTCCCCCCGCCTTACTCCCCGCCCCAAACAGCTACCCTGACTCAGGGCTCCCTGCCTTTCTTGAAGGTCCCTAAACCGTAAGACTCTTACACTGCTCATGCTATTTGCATATATCCCCTCCTGCCCCCAACGGTCCCCAATGCCTTTCCTTGCCTTCCTCTTGAAATCTCTACTCTCCCTTGGGACTCAAGTTAAAGATTATCTGCCACAGACAGACTCCAGCACCAGCCAGCACACTTCCTGGGATGAGGGCATTTGCCTACCTTCCTGTATGTCCCTTCAATGTTGCACAGGTGACAGCCCGCACCACACAGACTGTCATGGTCTATTTCCTCCGACGGGCCTTCCTAGACAAGGACCCAAATGAAGCCACTGTGCAGAGAGCATAGAATCTTTCTCAGCAGTGTATAGGGAATGGTAGAGAGGGCTTTCTCTGGCCCATGCTTTCATTTGCCTAAACTATGTGGACTGAAGTTCAGGGGGGCCCACTTGTTGACAACAGTTTATAGAGGCCCCTATCTCCCTAGAGAGGGAGGGCCAGGCTTTTCACAGCACAGTTTATTTCCTTTATAGTCTGCCACCCAAGGAGAGCCACCTATTCTCCTCAGTTAAAAGGACAGATCAGTCTGCAGCTCTTTGCCAGAGCAGTGTGCTGACAGTTAAGAAACAGGGCCATCAGAGGGACCCAAACAGCAAGGACATGAAAGGTACTCGGCCAGAGAATTCGTTTGCATACATCCCAGCTGTAATTTTTCCCCTTGGGGGAATGGGATGTAACAAGTCTGACACACGTTCAATAACTGAGGTAGAAAGAAAAAAAAAATAACAAGCTGCTGGGGCTTCAGAAGCAACACTTTCTGGGCAAAAAGGATGTGATAGCAACTCGGTGAGATAAAAGGCATGGAGCTCAGAGCTGCACCATGATTCAGGATGAAGACAGGGCCCAGAATGTGGCTCTGACTGCGTCTTAAGAAACAGGATCACAGGCTGTTGTGGGACCAGCCATGATTTTCCAGGGGAGATGAACTCTCTACATAGTGTGTGTGTGTGTGTGTGTGTGTGTGTGTCTGTGTGTCTGTGTGTGTGTCTGTGTGTAACTTTGGGGATAAGGAGAAAGAGATTAGTGGTTAACCCGAGAGTTTCTCTGGTGGAGTGGATTGCTTGTATTTGTGTGTTAGGAGTGTGAACATTCCTCTGAGTGCTGTGTGCAATCTGAGTGTATGCAGAGACTTTGTGTGGAGGTTGCATCAGCTAGCTATAATCAGGATAATGCTGCATAACAAACCTCTTCAAACCTCAGCAGCTTAAACCAGCACTTAAACCAGTCTCTAGAGGCAGTTCCACTTAGCAAAGCTATCTTCGGTGTTCCTGTTCTGTTAGGAACTCATTGGTTCAGTGGAGGAAACTTCTGAACGGCCCTACACTGGGGTTGTGGAATGACTCTGCACAATGCAATCACCCAGGTTTGTAGTGAGAACTCAAAGCAGAAAGATATTAAAAGTGCAGCTCAAAGCCACATGTGGTGGCTTGTACTTTAATCCCAGATAGATCTCTGTGAGTTTGAGGGCAGCCTGGACTACATAACGAGTTCCAAGACAGCCAGGACTACCTAGATGAGAAGGAGGAGGAGGATGGGGAAGAGGAGGACGAGGGAGAAGTAGTAGTAATTATGGCTTAATGTGGAAAGTGGAGTTGTAGACAGATCAGTTGTTGGTCTTTCTTAAAGAGACCAAACAACAGAAGGGAAATGGCTTGTACTAGGACAACAGGACAGGTACCTTGAGTCACCTACTCAAGGCTCCAGATTGTAAAAATAAGAATGTACCTAAAAGGACAGAGCTGACCTGAGAATATCATTGGTCATAAAAGTTTTCTGCACTAGAGCAACTACCTAGAGATATGTTTTTGCCCATTCCTCCAACAAGACACACAGAGGTCGCTCCAGGGGTGGTTCAAGTGGGCCAGGCTACACCGTGAGCTGGCAGCTGAACTCAGTGTCAAACACAGGAGGCTGGTTTTACAGATATGTAATGTCTACGAGTCATGGAGGCTTGCACTAAGATTCCAGAAAGCCACCAAAGCCAACTCATGTGCAGCAGGGTCTGAACTTAACCAAGGATGTCCCAAGCAGCCATTGTGTGAAGCTGTAAAGACAAATTCTCAGTTGTAATGGAGGCCTGAGGGTATTGGAAATGCCAGAAATCTGGGCTGTTTTGTCAAGGAAAGCTACAGGCACCCCAAGGGAAACTAGCCAAATAGAGAAACTATATGCCCCAGAGGAACTAGGGGCTGGAGGAATGAGGTTGACAGACAAACAAACAAACAAAAACAGACAAAGAACCAAACAAGCAAGCAAACGGCAACTCTATGCGCCACCAAGAGTGCCAGATGCCAGACATGGAGCTGTAGGAGTTAGTGTGTTTCCTACTAGGTTTTGGTCTCATTTTTTTCATTTGTGTTTCCATTCCTTCCTTCTGGAATGAAACTGTTTACTAGGTGCCACCGTATATTGGAAATATGCAACTTAATTTTTTTAAAGTAGGGATCACAGTTATGTTTTGACTTACAAAAGGAAACTTTAAACAATGTCAGAACTATTACAACTCTGGGAATTCTGGGGACCCTTAGAGATAGGTTTAGGGCTTTGTAGTATGAAATAAACATGAGACTTTAAGGACCAGGGGTAGAAGTTTATGGTTTAAACTGACTGTTTTGAGTGTCGATGTTACAAGAATGGGGCTTGTGAGAGTTAATTTTGCCAGCCTGATCAGATTAGCAAATGCCTGGGGCATTAGTAAGACAGATACATCCTTAGTGTGTCTATGAGGGCATTTTCAGAGAAGATTAACAAAAAGGTTAAGACCTGCCCTGGATGTAGGTAGCTCCATCCCATAGGCTGGAATACCAGACTGAATACAAAGGAGAAAGAGAAAGTCAGCTCTGAGAGTTGGCATTTTCCTTTCTCTGCTTCCTGGTCAGAGCAGACGTGAGCAAGTAGTCACATGTTCCTGCCACCCCCCCAACACTGCTCCTGACACTCTATCTTCTTGAAGATGATGGACAACATCCTCAAACTGTGATGCAAAATCACAGACCTGGTAGTTTAAATCAGAAATATTGGCCGGAGAGATGGCTCAGCGGATAAGAACACCGACTGTTGCTTCCAGAGGTCCTGAGTTCAATTCCCAGCAACCACATGGTGACTCACAGCCATCTGTAATGGGATTTGGTGACCTCTTCTGGAGACAGCTACAGTACACCCATAGAAATAAAATAAATACATCATAAATCAGATATGTTTCCCATAGGTTTATGTATTTGAACACTTGGTCTCTAGTTGGTGGTACTGTCTGGGGAGGTTATGGAGCATTTAGGAAGAAGTGTAACACTTCGGGGCAGGCCTTGCTGATTTATAGCCTTGGCCTGATTCCTGTTCACTTTCTCTGCTTCCTGTGTACAGACGGAACTGTGGTTAGCCAGCTTCCTGCCCCTGTTGCCATGCCCTCTCTGCCATTTAAACTATTGCTCTGGATCCATAAGCCAGAGCAAACTCATATAAACTCATTCGGTCATGGCATTTTATCACAGCAACAGAAAGAGACCCTTTCTCCTTTAAGTTGCTTCTTTTAGCACAGCAATGAGAAAAAAAAAACCAATACAGTTAAAGGGAGAACACTGTCCTCAGCATGACATCATCCAGTGAAGGAGAACTAATGGGACTTGAAATGACATGAGAGTTCTGGGTTTGCATGCAGGCGCCATGTGTCTTCCTATGTGTAGAACAGCATGGTATATTCGTCTTAGCATCTCGTTCAACAATGAACACACTCTTAGATTTCAACCATAAAACTGCTTCAGTAAGATGCTGGGTAAGAGTCAAAGGGGAAAAAATACTCAGGGCTGCAGGCACTGCTACTCTGTGAATTTGGTGGACCACTTGGGTATCTACTATGATACAAAAATTGTAAACTAGGCAAAGCTACTTTGTATACTCACTACCTTCTAAGTCTCTAATGCTTTCTCCTTCACTAGCTAATAAGAAGAGGATGGAAACAACCCAGACCAGGAGGTAGAACTTTAAGTGAGTCTAACCATGTGGCTTTTGGAGACAGAGAAGAAGCTGAGGTGAAAGTGAGAGTTGAGCGGCTGTTCCCCAGGCAGATGTCATTGAAATTATCTCCGTTGGCGAGAAGAAAATTTGAGAGCGCTCCCTGAACCATTTCCCCGGGGAGGACAGGAAATAAGCCCCATTGATTAGTGAGTTTCAGGCATAAGGCTCTAGCAGGTAAGTTCTCTCTCTCCCATCACGGTGCTATGAGAGCACCCTGTGGGAGCACCCTGTGAAATCACACTATGGGAGCACCCCGCCAGAGCACCCCTGTAAGATCATGCTGTGGGGGCACATTACGGCAACACATTAGGTTGTTGTTCCTCATCCCCGTGCTATGATGGAGCCAAACGTCCCCTGTTAGTTACACTTGCCGTTTTGTTTTGTTGTTTTTCATTAGATGAATTTTTAATTTTTATGACAGGATTGGGAAATTTTCAAAGCAGTCTCTAAAAGGCAGTCTGCAAGTGTGCCTATTTGGTTATAAACTCAAGGCTTCCCGAAGGTTCACTACAAGTCTAAAAGAGGAAGTAGGAGGTAGGCTTTTCTGGCCTGAGGGAAGAGCCATCGCATGGAGTGCCAGGGCTCTTGAGCCACATGCTGCCTGGGTACCACCTTCGTGGCAGGCATGAGGTAAGGTTCTGGGACTCTAGGGAAGACCGAAACAGGCAACAGAATGCTATGGCCAATTCAGGCTGTCACAATAAGGTACCATTAGTGTAAGCATTACACCTCTGAGGGAAAAGGTACCCAGGCACTCAGGAGCCCAGAAATATCACAACGTCACACAGCCAGCAAACCTCACTTTGCGATTTGTCAGGAAAGAAACAAACGGTGCCTGGCTCCACTTGGGAGACAAGCAACAAAGAACCAAGCAGGAAGCAGGCTTTCTGTAGTGTTTCTTTTGTGGGTGGGGGGTGGAGTCGGGGGTGGAGCTTTCCAGGGTGGCCTGGGATTGGTGGGGTTTTATGGCCTGATCTTGGGGCAAGGTCTGGGATTGGTGGGATTCTGTGGCCTGATAGTGGACTTTTATTTCTCTCTGTAGGGTAGAACTTGGCCACCAGCATCTTGAGGGACTGGAAACAGCCCTCAGTATAATCCGGGGACAGAGTCTGGCCGCTTGAACCAGGAGGAGCTTGCACTAAGCTGCATAGTTCACAAGGAACGTGTTTCTCACAGTTCTTTAGACTGAGATCCCAGAGCGAGGGAGCTAGGAAGGTAAAGTCATCTGATTGGGCTCACAATCATGGAGCAAAAGTGGGGAGCCCTGTGGAGTTCCTTTTATAAAGATGTTCATTCTGACTAGGACAGCCCCACCCTCAGACCCTCCCTGATCATCTCTTAATGTTATCACTTGAAAGTAAGGATGGCATCCTGTGCAGTCCTCAAACATCATGCTGAAATCCTTGCTCTCAAGGTAATAACGGCTAACACACTAACATTGATCTGGGTACCACGGCCCGCCTTTAACATCAGTGTTTGCCTTTATAGAGCTCGACTCTGAAACTGATGTGCAATGAAGGAACCTTTAACAGCAGTCATCAGGTGGCAGGAGAGGCCATTTGGGACCCCACTAGGGCTCTGAGGGGGACAGGTGGGAAGGGTGTGCTTGTCCACCACAGACGGATACTTCAGCCACAGTGGAAATTATGCCTCCCAGCTGTCAGGTTGCCAGGAGTGGGACCAACTCAGCACAGCCTTGCTAAAGATGAGTATGAATCCCAGATTGGTCCCTTGGTTGTCTCTGAAGCTGGAACCGACCTCAGATCATGAAGTCCTCCTCTGTCTCCTTCTAGAGCAAAATACACCTTGGCTTGGACTTGAGTCTAGATGACCTGCAACCCTAGTTTAGCTCCCCCCAGAGGCTAAGCTCACTGCCAGCCCTTACATCTTTGTCATCCCTCCTTCAGGAAGTATTGGGCATTGCCCCAGGGACTGAAGGCAGATCATACAGGAATGTTGAGAGCAAGGGCCACTTCCTTCTGGCCCTCATCCCCCTTCTTCCTGCTGTCCGCAGAGCTCAGCATTTCCAGGTAATCTTGGCATAAGGCCCACAGTGAGAACCTTACTAGGAAGGCCAATCCCTGAAATGACATGCTTTAAGATCAGAGGGCCAGGCGTGTCCTGAGCCTGAAGGGATCTTCCTTCCTCACCTGCTGGTTTATCCATGTGCTGTGCACTCTTGACCTTGCCAGCTGGGGGTTGGCAGCTTGTAAAGCTGAGCTGGGAATGTGCTGAGCTGTCAAGGACCACAAGAAGGAGTAGTAGAGGCAGCTCAGTGGACACTGGAGGGGAGGCAGAGATGGTTCCAATGAGAATGGGGTGACATCTAAGTAGGGCAGAAGGCTATTGATAGCCATGCTTCATGGACAAATATTTGTTTCCCCAAGTCAAAAAAAACTCATGGGTGGGATCAATGCCCCTCATATAAGGGACCTCAGAGTAGTGTCACCCTCTGCTTCCCATGGGAGGAGTCAGCTGTCTGCTGCCTGGAAAGGGTCCCTCACTAGAGCCTGACCTCACTGGGCTCCTGATAGCCATAAGAGATCGATCTAGTCTTGTGGTACTTTGCTGTAGATGTGTGGTTGTTCCTCCATCCCATCTCCCTTCCTCATGGAGAGACAGCTGGGACCAACTGAGGAGAGGAAACACAGTTATGGCCTAACAAGAGAGTTTTAAGGATCGCTTATCTGGTTTTTTCTTTCTTTTTTTTTCTTTTTTCTTTTCTTTTCTTAAGCTGGAAGAGAGTGGACAGGATTAGAGTTAGACACTGACCCAGGTGTGAGAGGCATCCTTTCCTGAACCAGATGACTCGGACAGTTTGAAACAGCAGAGGATATCTGTGCTTGCTCCAGCCCCCACTGCCCAGTCTTCCACTTCCAGTTCCACTTTACTTTTCAGGGGAAAAGAGGATTAAAATACTTGCGAAGTGACATGGCTCAGGTTTTAACCATTTTCCCAATCTATTACAGATGGCAACCCACGCTGATTTGATGAATAGCATTTGCAGCAATTTGTCTTTCCCAGGTATGTTAACTTGGTTTTCCTAGAAGCAGCAGCTCCCTCTGCACATGAATATTTCCTTGGTTTGAACTGCATATAATGAAGTTGCACAATTACAATCACACATAAAGCTGGCATAAATAGGTTTGGGCTAACACGTGGGATACGTGTGACATTGGATAGAGGGGGACAGAAGTGGACAGGTGCAGAGCACAGCCCTTGCAGACAGTGTACGCATACTAACTTCATCAGAGAATCCAGTCTGCAGAGCAGGGGGAGAGAGAGTTGGGTTTGTAGCTCTGCTGCAAGGCAGAAGCTAGCAAAGAGAGGCCCTACAGCACCTTCGAGGGAAGGATTGTATTTTATTTGCATTTGCCAAGAAGCAGAGAGAAAGACAGGGGCTTGAATATAGACAATTTATTGATCAGGAAATTTGGGGAGGGTTGGGCAGGAAGCAAAGAAAGCCCATCTAAGGTATACTCACAGTAATTGCAGCTATGAGTAACTGGGGCTTGAGCAGGCTGGGGCTTTAGGAAGATAATACTGCACAGGTCTGATTGGGGTCTTGTTCGCAGGAGGGGAAGCGGGAGCCATCGTTCAACAATTCCCATCCACCCTTGATCGAGTGCTCTCATGGGAGCAACGGCTACAAATCCAGGAGCCAGATGGCAGCCTGAGCCAGTTCTCAGCTGAGCAATGGAAACATCGTGTATTTCTCTATCAGTCTTTAGGTGCAGTGTCTGGGAATACAGGATATTTTTAGGGCCAATGGAAATGATTTTATTGATTCATTTTTCCAGAAAAAATAATGATTTTCAGGTTTGAGAAAAATGATGTAGTATAGAGAGTAAATATTCTTATGTTTATAATAATGTCATAAAATATATATGTTTTGTTTGTTTATTTATTTACTTACCATGATGTGCCTTAATGAGGTTGGCATCAACAAGATTCCAAAGATTAGGAGATTTAAACAACAGAAATTTATTTATCATAATTCTGGGGCCAGAAGACTACTATCAAGGTGCTGGATAACTTGGTTCCTAGACTCTGGCTAGAAGGAAGCCTCGTGTTGCTTACATGAGTACTCACTTGGGATGGGATGTCTTTTTTTTAGCTTTTATTTTCTTATAATGTGGCCAATCCTACCAAATGAGGGCTCAACTCTCACAGTCTTATTATCAAAAGTAAATTATCTCCTAAAGCCATAGCTCTAATTATAACCCTACTATGGGCTATGCTTTAGCCCAGAACATCTGGGGAAACACACTTTCGTCTACACCATGAAGCGAAGGGTACAGTATTATCCTGCCTGTAGCCCTGGGTCAGGAACGCAGGAATCAGTAGGTATACATGTGGATGGGACAAGAGGCTGCCACTGTAGCAGAAGCAACATTTGATTGATAGAAATGATGCTGGGAAAATGCAGAGTGAATACGTAAACATGAGAGGAGCCCCTTGAATAGTGATATGTGAGGGAGCCAGAGCTTCTAGGGGTTCAACAACGGTACAAGGAACTGCAGTAAGGTCAGATAAGCCACTGGGCTGAGAAGATTGACTGTTCTGTGTGTGAGCTTGTATTGGAGGTGATGTGGTTTCAGATTAGAGATAAGAGTTACCCCTGAGGTTAATTGGAGATTAAAAGCGCCAGAGATAAGACAGGTGAGGATTTTTATGCCCTGTCATCCATGTGGGTTGGCCAGTTGTTTAATGTGGTGTGGATTTGCTCTGCTGAGCATCTCATGGTAGACGGCACTGAGATGCTCAGAGTTTGCACTGAAAAGCAGGAAGTTGGAGAGCTTTTCTTTTCTGAGAAGTGCCTCATTACCCAAGGACCTTCCAACAGCCATAGCTTCAGAAGGCTTCTCCACAGCCACCCTGCCACAATGGGAGATCTGCCACTTCCAGATCACAACGGAGTGAAGTAGATGGTGGCAGGTGCTGCGGTCTTGAGTGACAGAGGGAATGTGACTACATGACCTCAGAAGAGGGCTGAGCACATACTAAGATGGCCAGGAGTGGACAGTGGAGAGGTACAACAGCCTCCCACTAAAACCATCCCTGGAGGACCAGAAGGGAACCAAGCTTCAGACCACACACTGAGGAACACGGTGTGAGCAAGACCAGCCAGCACCTTCTCCTTTCTCCAATATCAGTCCCCTCCTGGTCATCAGGGATTGCCTGAAATTCTTCCACCAGACAGAGGTGGAGCTGGTGTTAGAACACAGCCCTTGTGTTCACACCGGGTCACCCAGGCTGGTTTACAAAGAGGAGCAGGCATCAGACTGCTGACAGATAGGTTCCTTTCTTAGTCGGTAAGATAAAATATTAAATAGCTGTCTGCCCTCCCCCAAGTTAATGCATAGATTAAATATAATTTCAATCAAACGATGTTTTAAAATCAATGTGCTTTGAAGTCTCATGTGAAAAAAAAAAAAAAAGACTTGGCAGGAATTTCAAAGAATGCTCCTAGAGTGAAGAGCTACAAGGTGAGGGATAGGGGGAGAGGAGGGCTGAGGATGAAAGGAACCCCAAAGCATAGTATAAAACAAAGCTGTTGAAACCTCAGCACTGGCTCCTCCCAGAGAGGGGCAGAAGGGGATAGCCCAGGGGCCTGCATTACCAGCATACAGCTGTGTCCACTTTCCAGAGTGTGTTAAGGAAGATGTGTTTATAAACTGTGTTGGATGACAAGATCACCATTGGAAATAGAAGATTAGGTTAGGAGGCTGGAGAGACGCTTCAGTGGTTAAGAATGCTTACTGCTCTTTCAGGGGATCTGCATGTGGTTCCCAGGACCCACATCATATGACTCATAACCACATGTGACTCAAGTTCCAGGCTCTCCAACGTCATCTTTTGGCCTCTGAAAGCAAGTGCACTCAAATGGCGCACACAAACTCACACAGGCAGGCACACACATACATACACATAAATAAAAATCTTTAAAAATGATCAAATTAGACCTGCACAACACCGCATGCCCAATAAACTCCAGATGGATTAAAACATGAAATATGGAAAAGTATTTTTAGTTAAACTAATAGAGTGGAAACCAGAATCATCCATCTGTGTGGGAATTATTCAACTTACAAGTAATAGAAGCAACATCAGGAGTGGCTGAATTGGGTATAGAAAGTCTTCAGACTCCAGAAAGACGACAGCAATGCCAAGGGAATCTAGTAGAGGGCATTCTGGGGGAATATTCACACTAAAATGGAAGGTAACAAGATTTTTAAAATACAACTGACAAATAATTCATGCTATGACAGCTAAAGAGTTCCAGTGTTTTTAAGCACTAAAACTGCAATGGTTGTAAAGACAAGACTAAGGTAGAAGTCAATCATGAGAGAAGATTGTTCTTCTTTTGTTAGTAGTTAAGGCAGTTAAGCTTGGTCTATCATTCTATTCATTGGATTGTTGTACTATTTGACCTTGAACCTCCCTCCCCGCCCTCCAGGTTAGGGTAGAAAGAGCAGAGTCACCAAAGCTAGTGACATTGTTATCAGGGATGGTGTGCCTAAATCAAAATCATAAACATCTGTTCAATCTAACTAATTCCTTCTTTCCCGACACCTGCTAAGGAGATTCAAATGGAGGCAAAGCTCACATCTGAATAAATGTTTGTTAACATTATAATAGTGAGCTTGATAGTAGAACAGAATATAGAGAAAAACAGACGACCTTAGTGTTCCAGGAGAAGGAGATCAATTAGTTACAGAGTGGCTTCGCTACTCAAGCAAACATATTCGGTCTGTGAGCTACACAGAGAAAGTATCAGTTGCTGTGTTAGGGCTAAGGCTTAAGTGCCTTGGAGGGGGGAATCTGTGTGTATGGGTTATGTGTACGTATATGTGTATATGAGGGGCACTCTCCCTTCTGTGCCTGTGTGGAGGCCACTGGTCAATCTTGGGGATTTTCTTCCATTGTTCCCCTTCTTACTTTTGAGGTAGAGTCTCTCATTAAGTTTGGGAGCTTACCATTTCCACTAGACTGACTGGCCATTGAGCCCCAGAGATCCATCCTCCTCTGCTTCCCAGGGCTGGGGTTACACATACACACTGCCATGCCAAGCTTTTCTGTGAGTGCCGGAGATCCAAACTGAAGTCTTCATACTTACAGCAGTTGCTTTACCCACTGAGTCATCTCCCCACTTCAGGGAAACCTTTTATGAATCAATCAGTCAATCAGTCAATCAATCAGTCAATCAGTCAATCAATCAATCAATCTCTCCCCTCCCTCCCTTTCTCTTCCTCTTCCTTCATTCATTCTTTTTTTAAATCTCTCCCTCTCCCTTCACTACCTCCACCCCAACAACGATATGACACATGCATGGAGCCTGTAGACTCGGGCAGCTAGGGATTTCCCACAATACCCCCCATTCAGCAAGACTAGAGCTAGGCAGGAGCTTTCAGAGACTGGGAGGAGTCGGGATCTTCTTACATTTTGCAAACACACTCCTCCATTAGGTAAGAATCCAAAGAATGAAACATTAGAAGAACAACCTACATATTTAGGAAACGTGTACATACTAGCTGCAGCTACACTGCCAGTGAACCCAAGTACTATTTTGGGAATGTCTGAAGAAAAAAATCCCCCTCCTGGTGAAAATACATCACATTTTCAGCAAAACCACAAATCTCAACACTCCGGGCATCTGCATCCTGGTCTAACAGGAGAGCTTGTGTTCCCCAGATCTTTCTATCCATTCATTCCTTCTAGGGGCTGCTGCAGTGGGGGGTGGAGTTTCCATGTGCAGCCACAGCGATGGGTTCCCTGCTCCCTGTGCTCTGCTTTCCCCTTGTGGCTGACCACTGCCAGTGGGGTGTGTTCTCAGGCCACACTCGGGCCTCTGCTGCTTTTTCACTTTGTCCATTTTTTGACTCTTCATGGAGGATGGGGGTTTGGTGGGAGGAGGAGATTCCCCAGGCAGGGTGTTATTTCCTACTCAGGCTGTAGTTCTTCTTGTGCCGTTTTTCCTTCCAGCATTTCGGAACAGCAGCTGGGGCTACTTGGGAGGGGCAGATTAAATCCAAGGAGACTTTAAGTGGGCCTTATTCTATTCTGTTCCTCCAGGATCACCATGTCAGATAGCTGCCTATCAGTTTCTTCTATTTTGATGCTTTTCTTTTGGGGTGCCAATGGCCCTCTTCCTTGTCAGACCTCCTCTAGGGGCCTTGCTACTGCTCAGAGTCTGTCACTGAGGCTCGCACAAGTATCAGTCTGCATTTGTTGACTCTCAGTTCTTGCTTCCTGGACTGTGGTCCCTGAATAGTTCAACAGGGGAAGGCCAGAGATTGCTTCTGTGTTCCAGAGTATTCTATGAAAGATGGGGGTCTGTTTCTGTTCAGGCGACAGTAGGGAAAAGTGGCTTTTTGTCTCCTACTAGTCTAATAGATGTTGGTAAGCCAGTCAGGAGAACATAAGCAGTTCTCGCTGGGGAACCATAGAGATGGGGCAGACAATCTGAGCACATCTGAAATCACCAGCTTACCCTGGCCTTAACAACGACAGATTTCACAAAGCTCGTCCTAGCTGGGCTTGTTTCCCACATGCCAAGATGATGAGTCAGTCGGGGAATGTCTTCTGACTGTGTGTTTGGGGGCTAACGGTAAGGCTGCCACAGGCCTGGCGTTCGGGCAGAGAAGATGAGCGGTGCCATGTTTCTGCCACTCCCTGCCCTGTAGCCTGTGCTGCCACTGCATTTCTGACAGTTCAGTCCAGGCTGATAAATTCATCTCAGATCCCGAGGATGCCCCAGTGTGTCTCTTCCGGAGAAATGAACTTTAATTTATTTAAATTTAATGGAAAAGCATATGGAGGAGAACGGAAAGCTAATTTAAAATAGTGCTCAAAGCAATCAATATGTTAACGGATTCCTTCAACTTTCTATGCTTGGCTGCAGGAAAAAAGAAACCACACCAAAAAAAAAAATCTTTAAAATGTAAGCTGATCCCTGTACCTCCCTCCTCTTATGTTATGAAAAATGCTGTTTTTGATGTTTGGAGCTAGATCATGGAGAATTTAAATCAAGCAGTCTTGTAAACATTAAAATATGTTCTGAGAACCACAGATCATCTTATGACATCACAAACGGGACCAGAGGTGACTTTAGTCAAAAGGTCTGTCTTGGCATAGCAGGCAAAGCATCCCATGTTGGAGGAAACTAGTGTGTCCTTCCTGCACTGGAGTTTCCTCATCCCCAAAGTGGGTATCCCTACCTTTTCATACTCTTGAGAGAAGGCAAGGGGTGGGTAGGGGGGAGCAGAGCTTGCTATACAAACTGGCAAGTTTACAATTGTTCTACCAGAACGTCAATTGGGAACATCTGACTCCCAAGTAGCCATTCTGCATAGTCTGCTTACTGTGTCCTTTAGAGGAGACAGCCTGTCGAGCATGGTCCCCAAGGGCTTGTTGGGTTCAGCTAAGTGAATCTGAGGAGACCAAGGTTGATATAGCCTTGTTCCCAGCTGTCTATGCATAAGCCACAACGCTGGTTGCTGCCATATCTCCAATCTCTTTTTGGCCTCAGCCTCCTCTTTCTCCATCTTCTGATGAGGCTGTGTGATGTGGTACAAAGGACAGAGCCTTGCAACCAAGGACTTGAGGTTGATTGACATCTGCTTCTGGCAAGACTTCCTGGCTCCTGGAATTCCCTGTCACTCATGTCTGAAGTCCTCTGTGATGTGTCTTCTCTAGGACTGGAGTGAAGAGACGTGGCAATGCACTGTAAGAGTAGCTACTGACCCTCTTAAAGACTAGGTCTAGAGCAACTGCGTCTCAAGAAAGCTCACACCCCAGCATCCAGGACTAGGCTGGATTAGGACTTGGATTCTAGGATTGGAGGCATGCTGGTTGGGAGTTATTTAATTTCTTTGATTCTTTGTAGATTAGAAACTGAATGGAAAAAAATCAGGCATGTTTGCAAGTCTTTGTGTGTAAATTACCACCTGGTTTTCAAGTTGGAATGCCAAAAGGGTCAAGTATCCTTTGTTTTTTTTTTTAAAGACAGGTTCTTATGTAGCCCAGGATAACTTCAAACTCTCTATGAAGCTAAGGATGACCTTGAACTTCTGATTCTCTTGTCTTCACTTCATGAATGCTAGGATTACAGATACGTGCCACCACATCCAAGTATATGCTGTTTTCTTACTAACTCTTCTATTGCTGTGAAGAGATATATCGAGACCAAGGCAACTCTTCTAAGAGAAAGCATTCAATTGGGGTCTTGCTTAGAGTTTCAGAGGATTAGTTCATTCTCATCAAAGCTGTAAGGGTCCTGGCATTCAGGCAGGCACTGTAGCAGGAGCTGAGAACTATATTTTGATTTACAGACAGAGAGACTCCAGGTTTGCCATGGGCTTTTGAAACCTCAAAGCCCACCCTCCATTCCCACTCTCCTTCCAACAGGCTCACACCTCCTAACCCTTTTAATCCCTTCATATGGTGCCCTGGTGACTAAGCCTTCAAATATCTGAGCCTGTGGAGACCATTCTCACTAAAGCCACAGCTGTTTTGGGGATAGAGCCCAGGACACTGTGCATGACAGGCAGGCTCTCTATTGCCTAAGATACATCCCTCGGCCACAAAGCAGTCTCTTAAAAAGAAAGTCTTCCCAGTGAGTGGCACCCTCTCTGCAACTGCGCTGAGTCTAAGACAAGGTCAACTGTTTCCACCTGAAATTTGGAAAGCAGCTAGCCGACACCATTAGAATCCCAAACTCCAGTCTGTCTGAGCATTGACCTTCAAGGGCTTGGATTAAGATTCTGGGGAATCTCCCTACTCTGCGCCAGGTGCATGGATGGGCTCCTCATTTGCTTATATATTAAAAGGGAGGAGAAAGGCTTCTGGAGCATTTTAGAATCTCATATGTAATCAAAATCTGCCTTATTGTTTTTTCTCCTTTAAAAAAAAAAAGGCATCCATGGACTATTGAGTTACCTCCCCAGCTAGCGTAATGGTGGGTGTCATTTCCATCATGGGTCCCTGACAGGGGTTCCCAGTCTGAGAGGGGAAAACTGAGATACACCGTCAGCAGCCTTCAGGTCCAGGATGGGTGTCTGCCAAGAATCTACAGGTCACCTTTGTGACATCTCCATATGGAGAGTGTCCCATGGGATCAGAAATCCAGAGGGCCACGATATCAGAGTCCCCCGAGGGATGGAGATGAGCCTACGGGTTGCTCCCTCTGGTTACAAATAAGCCCAGCTTCCCCAAGAGGCAGCCTCACACAGGGTCACACAGTAGTCTAAACAGGACCAAGATGTAGCATCATAGAAATACCAAAGGCCTAGCTAACTGCAGACACACAGAGCTCTGTCACTCGTGCAAAACCCACAATGGCAAGAAGGAGTGAGCATGAGGGACACAGAAGTGTGGGATGCACTGGATGCCCATGGTGGAGGCTCCCTATGGATTGATGTGTGCTGGGGTTGGGGAGAGAAGAAGGCATGGAGTTTCATGTGTGCCATGCTAGGGACTGGGTGGCTTTGGAGTCACTCAGCCTTTGCCAGTTCCACTTCAAGTTCTATAGCAGAAGTGAGTATTCACTCCCAGTCTCACCCTTCCCCACCCCGGAGCAGGGGATTGCAAGCATGCCCTACTGGGTCATTCCCAGCAGTGCTGGACCCGTGGCTTATCTCTGTTGTGTGCTGAGCAAAGCTCTCTTTTTCTTTTTCTTCCTGTCATTAGTGTTGTTTTGATCAAACATTTTTGTTTTTGGCTCTGTAAGGACCCAACTTAAGGGGCTGGAGAGATGGCTCAGCAGTTAAGAGCACTGACTGCTCTTCCAGGGGTCCTGAGTTCAATTCTCAGCAACCACATGGTGATTCACAATCATCCACAAAGGGATCCAATGTCCTCTTCTAGTGTGTCTGCAGCTACAGTGTACTCGTATACACGCATAAATAAAAAAAAAATCTTTTAAAAAGGATCTAGTTCAAGAACTCTACCAGCTATTCTCAGGAAGAGCTTCCCAGTCTTGTCCCTAGGGACTGTGCATGTGGCTCTTTCTCATCAGATCCCAGACAGACTAGGCTATTGCAGTGCAGGGTATGTGCACAGCATTTCCTTCAATGCTTTTCCCTACTGAAGTGCCCTGTGGGCTAAGGGTGGCCTTCACAGAGGCTCTGCTTCTCCTGCACGGAGGGCAATACCCAGGCAACCATTCCCTGGTGGCTTGCCTATAAAACGGCGCAGAGCACCGCTGAGACATATAATGTGGGAGCTATAAATGGGAGCCCAGCTCTAATTTTAGAAGCAGCATTCACAACTGAAATGTCGTGAAAGGTCTATAATTTTTCTTGGGCTGAGAAGAGAATGCAGCTCCATCAGTATTTGAGAACGTGTCTCAAGCTCGGGTTTGAGGTGACATGATTACCCGGGCCCTCCCTCCTTTGGCCCAGGTCCCTGGGTGGGAGAATGAGATGCTGGCCCTGGAAGATTAGCCTGGGTGGTCTGTGTGTTAGCTTCCTATATAGCAATTCTGGGTCAGGAGTACTGGGTCATAGCTGAGCCTGTGGGTTGTGGCTGTGGCCAACATGCCTGTAGTAGGCTCCCACTCCTTGGGCTGGTCGGGAAAGTTTAATGTGCCCCAGGGACTACAGGCAGTCTCGTCATATAGGGAAGGAACACTCAGTAAATGTCAGTCACACTGACAACAGGACCTGAGCCAGTTGTCCTTCTGTCCCTAGGTGTTCTCAGAGTCGCTGCTCTTCATATGGGCATTTGTCTGCAACCGGCCCTAGACAGAACATGGCTAAGCACACAGGGGCAGCAGGAATGAACACTGTCCGTGGAGAAACGAGAACAGAGCTGGCCAAGGTAGAAAGCAGAGTTAAAAATGCCAGCATCTGTCTTGGAGGGGAATCCACCTGAGGGCCTGAGTGTATGGGGTAGGCAGGCATGCTGGCTTTTAACTGTTCTGGACTTCTGTAGCTGCTTCCTCCGATATAAGTGTCCTTGGCTATAAAACGGTTCATTCTGATGCAACAGGTGTGGGTGGCCTCCCAGAAGCTGAGATTTGAGGAAAACAGGGTGTTGTTTGTCAGATTGCTGTGACAAAATACAGGACAAGAAGTAATTTAAGAGAGAAAGGGTTTATACTGGTTTACCAGTTC
>JADRCD010218078.1:0-20673 GCA_019843815.1 Montemys delectorum | reverse complement strand
GTTCTATAAGAGAGCAGGCTGAGCAAGCCAGGGGAAGCAAGCCAGTAAGGAACATCCCTCCATGGCCTCTGCATCAGCTCCTGCTCTCTTATAGAACCCAAGACTTCCAGTCCAGGGATGGCACCACCCACAAGGGGCCCTACCCCCTTGATCACTAATTGAGAAAATGCTCCACAGCTGGATTTCATGGAGGCACTTCCCCAACTGAAGCTCCCTTCTCTGTGATAACTCCAGCCTGTGTCAAGTTGACACACAAAACCAGGCAGTACACCTTTGATGACCAGTTTTGTCACTCTGTGAACTATCTGTGCTTTGTTCTTGTTTTCCTTGTGTTGATGCAGAGGTCAACCTTCTTGTACCTTGTCTTTTGAAATAAGGTCTCACTGGCCTGGATCTCACCATACTAGATACAGCTGGCTAGCCAAGGCCCCTGCTATCTCTGTCTGTCCCCAGTACTGGGATTAGCTTTTCTTTTTATGTGCTCTTTATGGATAGAACTCTGTAGACTCCCATTTTGAGTTATAGTTCATCGTGACAGTGGCGATAGGAGGCAGTGGGGTCTTGCCATGCCACCTCCCCTGCCCCCACATTCAAGAAGCAAAGTTGCTCACTTCCTTCATTGGTTCACTCCAAAACCCCAGCCATTGTATTTAGAATTGATCTTCTTGCCTCAGTTAACCTTATCTAGAAACTTCTCAGAAATGTTAATGGGCTTGGCTCTATCCCACCATTTTAATCAAGATATGAACCTTTACACCTCTCTCAACATAAGCCAATTCCTTCCTTTTTTGGGAATGAAATCCTCAAAAAGTACAATGTTTGCTAAAGTCAGGCACATTTTAGTCATCAGATAGAACCTGGAACCTGCTTCTGCTTGTGTTTTATATCCATTGTGAGACCTCATAATACCCCCCCTGCCTTCTTTCCTCCCTTGATTCCCAGTCTGTACAGTAGAGGTAGTAACTGTGTGATTTAACATTTTACACATTTAAATTGTCGACATCTGGTAGGTTGAAAACTTAACCTACTGTTACAGAAAAGAATTCCCCCCTGAGAATTCAAAACAAATTTTTTTTCAAAAAGACAGGCCCATCTAATAATTCAGTGGGTTTTAGAGTTTGGTTGTAATAGCACCAAGTGTCACTGGGAATCATACATCAGAAGTATCAATTCTTACTGAGTAATTCCCGAATTTAGGAGGTAGAAGTGGGTAAATCTCTTGAGTTCAAGGCCAGCCTCGGCTACTTAGACTGTCTTCAAAAATAAAAATGTATGTAATAGAATCTGACATAAACATGCCTGCACCCCCACACTCAGAGCAAGGAAGGAGGAGGACTAGAAGTTCAGAATCATTCTTCCCTGCAGAACAAAGTGGAGGCCTGTCTGGGCTACTTGGAAGGAATTTTCTTGCTTTTCTCTATGTACATGGTGTATGTACATATGTGTACACGTGTGAGTGTTATGGTGCTCTTAAAGTTTGGGGATTCTCATAAAACCTGGCTTTCTTGTTAAATAAAAAATAAGTATATTTAAATAATACCATTAAGATAATGTAAGTTAGATGATATTTTGATGATACACTTGCTAAATAATTTTGAAATATCAAATGTAGCCATTTAGCTTTTTTTTTTTTTTTTAATTTAAGAGATAGGGACTCATGTAGCATAAGCCAGCCTTGAACTCACTATGAAACCAAGGATGGCCTCATACTACCAATCTTTTGGCTTTTGTCTCCCAAGTTCTGGAATTACACTCTAGGTTCAGCTCCATTTATCAGTTTGCTTTGTTCCTAAAATCAGTAGTTTTCTTTGCTTGTCTCTTTAAAAATAGGACATTATTGGCGCTAGAAAGGTGGCTTACCTGGTCAAAGCACTTGTTGGTCTTACATTGGACTGCGGTTCAGTTTCTAGCCCCCTGTATGACTGATAACCATTTGTAACTCTAGTTCCAGAGGATCTGATACCCATGTTGGGATACACATGGTGCACAGCCATGCAGGCATAACACCATGCATAAAATAAAAATAAATGTAAACTTATTGTGTGTGCTTACCACAAACATTATTTTTTAAACCAATTAAAAATATTCTAATGACTAATAATTAAAACTTGGGGTGTGGATTGGGTAGTATAGAAATATGTACAGTCTTTCCAACAAAACGTAGCCTGTCAGATTTTCGGTTAATTTGGAATTTTGGCAGTTTTGGTGAGATTTAATTGGGAAATTGAATGGTTGGGGAATCTTGGAGTTAATAGTAGTTTTATAAATTTTATAGCCACAAAGCTTATATCGTGACCTTTGAAGATTGGATGATATTCCCAAAGTGCTATGACATTCAAAAAAGAATTATTGATCTTAATCAGCTGGCTTTCCTTTATATAAGATTTATTTTATCCATGTAACCATCACTGAAGAAATAATCACGCAGACAAGAAGGGTAAAAGTGTGTGCTTAGCGTCCAAGGCCGGGGCCCTCAGGAGAAGAGGAGAGCTTCTCCCTAACCAGACTTGCCATCACTGTCTGAAGGATGAGCTGATAGCTTATAGAATAGCGGCATTCCTCAGGTGGGTTAGGATTTCTAGAAGGTCAGGTACTGTATATTATAAGAGTTAGCTGTTTGTTTCCTATATGTTATCTAATGTGGTTTTTCAAACAGTTCAAATATTTACATGTGTATTTACTGTCCAACCCCCTTTTCTCTACCCCTGCCCCTACATTTCTTAATTTAGGATTTTAAATTTGGATTGTTAATGCAATGCATATCTTTTTTTTTTTATGAGAAATGCAATTTTTTTAACCTATTGCATATGAAGTAATGTAAAATCCTTATGGGTCTATTCAGTCGATCCTTTTTGTTGCATTGGCAGAGTGAAGATAGTCCGAGTCCTAAGAGACAGCGCCTCTCTCATTCAGTCTTTGATTATACATCAGCATCACCAGCTCCCTCACCACCAATGCGACCATGGGAGATGACATCAAATAGGCAGCCCCCTTCAGTTCGACCAAATCCACATCACTTCTCAGGGGAACGATGTAATACACCTGCACGCAATAGAAGAAGGTTTGTTGATCCCTGTTTATTTCTTTACTTCCACTGGTGGGTTTGTGAATAATTTTTAGTGTCAGAAGGCATATTGTTGTAGATATTTGATAAATATGTCAGTATCTGTACATATGTATATTCATGCATAAAAATTAAAAGTTGTTTAGGTTTCTATCTTAGGTTATAAGGAATTAATTAAACTCCTCATTAAATCATTAAGTGAAGAAACTGAAAGAGACTAAAGTGACTTTCCTAAAGTAAATCTTGGCCATTATATATAAATTCAACTGCCTTATGATTTAGAATGGATTGTGAAGCTGGAATATAGTTTAAAGGTAGATTATTTGTCTAGTATCCATAAAGTCCTGTGTGGGCATAATGTTACTGTATACTGTAAAGATTATCCGTGCAGTATTCAAATGCTGACTTCTCTGCCTCCATATTTGGTTGTAGTTGGGACATGGCATCGTAATGCTTATTCTTTTTTTTTTTTTTTTTTTAAAGATTTGTTTATTGTTATACATAAGTACACTGTAGCTATCTTCGCACCAGAAGAGGGCGTCAGATCTCATTACGGGTGGTTGTAAGCCACCATGTGGTTGCTGGGATTTGAACTCAGGACCTTCAGAAGAGCAGTCGGTGCTCTTACCTGCTGAGCCATCTCACCAGCCCCTGTAATGCTTATTCTAAGACTCTCCTGGCTCACTGTTATGTAATGTACCCATTTATTCTCTGATTTGTCAATAAAAGCTGATCTGCCAATGTCTGAGCAGGGGGGAGAACTGAGCTGGACTTCTGATGGGGGTGGGAAGGCGTTTCACCACAAGGAGGGCTGGGGAGACACCATGAGAACGCATTTGGAGCAGTACTAAAGTGCAAGTATCTTGGAGGTTTTGGCTGGGAGGTAGCAAGGTTGGCTAGAGGATTAGAATAGATTAATAACTGCTTGGATATTATGCTGTGAAGCTTGGTTACAGTCTCTGGCTCATTTATTTGGAGCTAGCTGAGATAAAGAAAAATTCACTTTTTAAGATTTTATAACAGCCCTGTGTTCAGTAACCCCAGCACACCCCACTTCTTATGGGTTAGTCTACAGTCCTGGTAATTGAAAAATATGTTCTATACCTTATAACTCTCAGAACATGTTAGAGCTTAGAGATGACCTACATCTGCCCTTCCAGCCTTTTCATTCTTTAAGAGCTGTATTTCTAACAAAACTGGTGTAAAGTTCATCTTTTGAAAGGAGTGTGGTACTTGTCTTTCCTTCTCAGAGGAGTTAATTTCTTCCTCAGTTCATTGTCCTTTAGTTGCCAGAGATCACTTTATTTCAAGAAAATCAGTATGAGTTACGTACCTGTTTCCTGTACACAATAATAGTAATCAGAGGAATAAATAAGTTAGGAAATTTATGAACTAACTGGTTTTCTGCCTCGACACAAAGACCTCATGTAATGAGGCTTTAACCTCCATTATGATTGCCATTGGAGATAGGACTTCTTCTTTTTTTTTTTTTTAAGATTTATTTATTTATTTCTTGTATATGCGCACACTGTACGCTGTACAGGTGGTCGTGAGCCATCATGTGTGTGGCTGCTGGGAATTGAACTCAGGAAGGCCCTTTCGCTCCTGTGTAGTACACTATAGCTGTTTTCAGCTGCACCAGAAGCCGGAGTCAGATCTCTTTACAGGTGTTTGTGAGCCACCATGTGGTTGCTGGGATCCGAACTCAGGAAGAGCAGTCATTGAGCTCTTACCCACGGAGCCATCTCACCAGCCCCAGAGATAGGGCTTCTAAAGGAAGCTGTTGAGGTTGAATGGGGCCCTTGTCTAGTAGGGCTTGTGTGTCTGTAAGTAGAGACATCGGAAGCTCACCTTGCCCTAGATAAACATGATGATAATGCAGATTATTTGCAAGCCAGGAACAGAGCTCATCAGAACTCTTAGGTCAGTTCCACCTGCATCAGAGACTGGTAGCCCTAGAGCCTGGAGAGAATAATGTCCTATTAAGACATCCAGGTTATAATGTTTTGTTACAGCATTCTGAGAAGATTGGATATGATCTTAAAAACCACCCAAATTAGCCAAAATCAGTCTGTCAGAGTTAAGACTCTCTTTAGACACTTAACACTTTTTAAATGCCCAGCACTAGGCATAGGTAGGTAGGTAGGTAGATAGATAGATAGATAGATAGATAGATAGATAGATAGATAGATAGATAGATATAGTGTGTATATCATATATATATATGGCAACTGTATGGAAATGTTTGAGTAATTTGTGACTACTAGTATGTAGAAATAGGATTTTTTAAATAAAAGTTATAGCTTAAATATCTGGTTGTTTATAGTCTTTTCCTATTGTATGGTGAACTGTTGTGCATTCAGAACATGTGAGACAAATGTATAATCAAAAAGATAACATGGTACCAACTCCTAGATTAAAACTGGCCTCATATGCTGGACGTTGGTAGCGCACTTCTTTAATCCCAGCACTTGGGAGGCAGAGGCAGGCAGATTTCTGAGTTAGAGGCCAGCCTGGTCTACAGAGTGAGTTCCAGGATAGCCAGGGCTACACAGAGAAACCCTGTCTCGAAAAAAACAAACAAACAAACAAACAAAAAAACTGGCCTCATACAACTCGGAAGCACACATGCACACACCAGCCCATCCCTTCTTCCTTCCACGGGAGTAAACTTGTAGTTTATGGATCCCCTGTTCATTGTGGTTTTGAATGCCATATATTCTTAAAAAGTACAGTTTGGGATTTTGTTTTCATTTAAGTGTATTCTTTGTTTTTTAAAAAGCAGTCTGTTTAATGTTGATGGAAATAGATTACTTATTTTTGAAATTTATTTACTTTCCTTTTATGTGCATTGGTGTTTTGCCTCCATGTATGTCAGTGTGAAGTGTCAGGTCCCGTGGAACTGGAGTTATAGACAGTTGTCCCCACGTGGGTGCTGGGGAATTGAACCCTGGTTTTCTGGAAGAATAGTGTTCTTAATCACTGTGCCATCTTTCCAGCCCAGCAATTATTTTTACTGTGATATAATCTTACATTAAAGTATGACAGTTTATCCATCTGCTATTGGTTAATAATCATGTCCAGGTTGTTATTACTCTAAAGAGTACTACTGGGAACATTTGCACACCTTATTTAAATGTACAGACGTTGCACTAGGTGTAAGCCTAAAATAGGAAATGGCTGGCAGGGTGTTTACAGATGAGATAGAAACACGTTTTTGTTTCTAAATCTGCAAAAAGAATTGTACTCTTCACTCATGGCAATACAAAGAGGGAACAGGGTATGCTTGCCACTCATAAAACAGTAGGAAGAATCACAAGCCAGCAAATATCTACCCATGATTCTACACCAGTGATGGACAACTAAGTGAATAGAGGAGAAGAAAGTGCTAACTTGGGCTGGCAAGATAGCTCAGAGTGTAAAGAGTGCTTTGATCCCCAGGACTCACACAGTAAAAGAAAAGAATGAACTCCCACAGGTTGGCCTCTGATCTGCACAAATACACTTGTGGCATATATCACACACACACACACACACACACACACACACACACACACACACACACAAAACATTTTTTTAAAAAAGGAGTGGTATATTTTCCTAATGAAACAATTCTATTAATGAGTGTAGAAATGAGGGTGATAGAAAATCCCTATCAGAGTAACATAGTAGCTATCATTGCAAATCCAAGCTTGTTAAAAATTACTGGTGAGTCTTATATTTAAATTAGTTGGGTTTTTTTTTTACAGTTAATTTGGAACCATTTATTACTTGTACTTACCTTAGCATGTGTGCATGTACGTCTGTGTGCTCTTATACACACACTAGATAATAAGAATCCTGATGATCATACTAGTTAGTAAGCATTATAGTAATGACCTTCTTTTTGGCATCTACCCTATTATAGTCCTCCTGTTAGGCGTCAGCGAGGAAGAAGGGAACGTCTATCTCGACATAATTCCATTAGTCAAGATGAAAACTATCACCATCTCCCTTATGCACAGCAGCAAGCAATAGAGGAACCCCGAGCCTTCCACCCTCCGAATGTATCTCCCCGTCTGTTACATCCAGCTGCTCATCCACCCCAGCAGAATGCAGTCATGGTTGACATACATGATCAGGTACAGTAGCAGAATGTCCTGGAAATACAAGGGGTAAAAGTTAATGGTGGTTTATTAGGATCCATTGATTTTTGTTGTTGTTGTTTCTGTTTCAGGTTTCTCTAATTCCTGAAATGTAGCTTATTTAAGTTCTCCATTCCTTTTAATAATGGAAATTGAGCCAAGTTTATGGCACATACCTCAAATCTCAGCAAATCTCTTGAGGCCATCTAGGGCTTCAGTTAGACATTGTCTCAATGAATGAATGAGGGAAAATAAAGGAACATGAAATGAGTCAGTGTTATTTTTGAAAGGTACTTCAAAGAATTGTATAAAGAAAATTATAAAGTATTGTTGAGGAAGTTTAAGAAAACCTGTGTAAAAGATGAGCAGTTAGCTCGAAAGATCCAGTTTTGAACCTGTCAGTTCTCAAGTAAAGAACTAGGGTAGAATTAGGGCTGGGCAGTGGTAGCGCACGCCTTTAATCCCAGCACTTGGGAGGCAGAGGCAGGCGGATTTCTGAGTTCGAAGCCAGCCCGGTCTACAGAGTGAGTTCCAGGACAGCTGGGGCTACACAGAGAAACCCTGTCTCAAAAAACAAAACAAAACAAACAAAAAAAAAAGAACTAGGGTAGAATTAATGCACGATGCAAAATTAGTGCAGTCCCAAATAAAATTACAGTGGATTTGAAAAGTTGATCCTGATTTCTATGACAATGGTTTTTTTTGTTTTGTTTTGGTTTTTTTTTTGTTTTGTTTTGTTTTTTTGTTTTTTCCTAGACAGGGTTTCTCTGTGTAGCCCTGGCTGTCCTGGAACTCACTCTGTAGACCAGGCTGGCCTCAAACTCAGAAATCCACCTGCCTCTGCCTCCCAAGTGCTGGGATTATAGGCGTTTGCCGCCACCACCCAGCTAATATATTTTTTAAATCTATAATTGAAAGCAAGCTGTTGCAAGTTGTTTTTGTAAAGTTTTATGCTTCCTAATCGATCTGCAGCAACTTTATTCAGCCCACAGGGTCTAGCTTACAAACCTAAGGACTACTTCCTACCTTACCTTTTAAGGAAAAAAAAATCATGGACTTAACCCTTGGTGTAAAGCCTCAAGCAAATGGTTCTCATGATTTTTTTTTTCTTTTTAATGTCTGGTGTTTTACCTTCCATGTATTTCTATATACTGTGTACATGTCTGGTGCCCAGTGGAGGGCAGAAAAAGGTGTCCCATCTCCTGAAACTGAAATTATAGCTAGATATTGTGAGCAACCATATGGGTGCCAGAATCAAACCTGGATCCTCTGCAATAGCTCTTAACCAGTGAGCTATCTCTCCACCCACTGCAAATAGTTTTTATTGGCAGAGTAGAAACAGCAGCACCATTTTAAAAATGCCTGTTCAGAGCTGCTGAGATGGATTAGTAGTAAAAGTCTTTGCTAAATTCAGTCCCCAGGACCTACATAGTGATAGGAAAGAATCAACTCCCATGGGTTGTCTTTTTATCCACACACAAACATACAAGCTGTTTATTTTTAAATGCCAATTCACAGAGTGTATAGTAGTCTTACTGAATCAGACCCAGCAATATAGGTTAATAGGCTTTCTAGGTAGTTGAAGTATACACTTCAATTAGCTACTGTTGCATAATCCTGAGGGAAAAAAACAATGTAAGCAGAAATAGCAATTCAACTTTTCCCCCAGGACTGGGGATTGAAGGCCCAAGTTTTGAATAAAACCATAGGTTTTTGTATCTAAGCCAAGCATCTAACCACTGAGCTAAGCAGCCTTTCCAGTTTTACTTCCACTTTTTAGGACTTAATTAATGCATCTATGCCATAGTCAGTTAGGGTTTGACACCTCTATGGAGATCTTGTATTTGATATATGATGATGGTTGAAATTGGAAGATTACAGAGTCTTTAATAAATGATGATAAAAGTTAGATATTTGTGAATAGTTTCATTCCTTCAGGAAGAAAGGCTTTCTTAAATAAGAACATGTAAAAAGTAAGCAGAACTAGTGGCACATGTATATAATTAAAACTTTAATTTCATTGGTCTTTGTCAGACATATGCTATTTACTTGCTTGGCCAATTGCCAGAATAATTCATAAAAAAAGGAAGGTCTCAGTATCCATGTGAATGAGTTTGAATCCTGCTCTGTCTCATCCACATTAGTTAGATCAAGTATGGTTGGGATGTACCTCAGCTGTGTTGCCTAGCCAACAAGGTGTGATCTCCAATACTCAACCAGCTATGATGGTGCACCTGTAATCTCATTACCCAGGAAGTGAGGCTGGTGTATCAACAGTTCAAGGTCATTTTCTGCTTCATGGAGTTTAGGGCTACCCTGAACTAGAGACTCAAAACAAAAAGTTCAAGTTAGAGTTTAGATAAGTATTAGAAACGTAATACTATTAGTGAAAGTGATCACTTTTATTAAGTAGGAAATACTTCTTTTTAGTTTTTTACTTTTTTATGTGTGAGTGGTTTTGCCTGTGTGTATGTATATATAGCACACGTATGCCTACTACCTGCCAAGGTCAGAAGAGGGTGAAGGATCTTCTGGAACTGGAGTTACAGATGGTTGTGAACCAGGTGGGTGGTGGGAACTGAAAAAGCAGCAAGCGCTTTAAACTATTTAAATCTATGAATATAAGGAAGTAGCCACATTGACAAAAGTGGACTTCATTAAGATAAAAATTAAATAGCTTTCAAGGTAGCCCAGCAGGTAAAGACACATGATGTGAACGCAGCCTGACCACCGAAGCTCAGTCCGCAGAGCCCACATGGTGCAAGGAGAAAACCAAGTCCTGCTAGTTCCTCCTGGCTTCTGAGTGCACCCTGCATAGACGCACACATGAGGAGGAGATGGAGGATGGAGGATACGGAGATAGCTCAGTAGATTCTGGGCTTGCCCCACAACTCTGAGGAATGGGATTGAGATGGGATTGAGTTATGTAACCAGTTGAGCAGAGTGAACTGCCTTTAGTCCTTGAGATGGAGATAGCAGATGGCTGGGACAAGCTAAATCAAGCTGAAACAGAGAGCCCCAGGTCAGCAAACATGGTTTTGACAAGTTAGAAGATGGGCAATGAGCAAACAGTAGAGGCTATGGAGAAGAAAGTCTACCAAAATTCTCCAGTTAGAGAAACGCAAGTGAAAACCAAACATGCTATGTACCATTTCTCACTGATTGGCAAGCATGTTAGGAACACAGATCTGTGAGGAGAGATGCTAGGAATCGGGTCCTTTTCCATCACTAGAGTTTGATCTACTTTTAATAGAGCCTTTCAGGTGATTAGAGTTTTGAACATGGGGATGGAGAGGTGGCAGAGGCATTCTTTGCACTCTTGAGTTTGGTTCTTAAGCATCTGCTTTGGAAGGTTTAAAACTGGCATGAACCCCAATTGCAGGTTGTCAGAACCCCTTCTGACAACCTCTGGCCAGCCATCACAGGCATCTGGACATAAACTCACACAGATACATACATTACATATGCATTTAAATGATAAAATAAATCTCTTGTTTTTAAGACTTATTAATTTATATGAGTACACTGTAGCTGTCTTCAGACACACCAGAAGAGGGCATCGGATCCCATAACAGATGGTTGTAAACCATCATGTGGATGCTGGGAATTGAACTCAGGACCTCTGGAAGAACAGTCAGTGCTCTTAATTCCTGAGCCATCTCTCCAGCCTCATTCTCTCTGTTTTTTAAATCTGAAATGAAATGTATCCTCATCTCTTTACCCAGTATGCTTTGAGATAAATACTACTACTACTAATATAAAACAGCAAGTCGTGTTTATAGTTGCAAAAGAGTAATGACAGTTGTTGTGTACCTAATACAACAAGTATGTTTGAAATACTGGGTTAACCTCAAATGAGGGGAAGGCATAGCTACAATATTAACTGGAAAAAGGTTTGGTCTTAACATTATTATGCTGGTTGCTGGTGATGGAACACAGGGCTTTGAGC
This sequence comes from Montemys delectorum, assembly GCA_019843815.1. Classification (NCBI taxonomy): domain Eukaryota; kingdom Metazoa; phylum Chordata; class Mammalia; order Rodentia; family Muridae; genus Montemys; species Montemys delectorum. The sequence goes on along the minus strand of JADRCD010218078.1, from coordinate 9,536 downwards.
AAACACACTTTTACTGAGCTCTGTATCCCTAACCCAGATTTAATATTAAATATTCACTGTTTCACCTGTTACAACTGAACAAACACACTCATACATGTTTTGGGCTAGAGAAAGAAAGGGCTCAGCAGCCGAGAGCACTGGCTGTTATTGAAAAGGACTCAGGTTCAATTCCCAGCATCCAAATCCTCTGTAACCAGTTCTGGGGTAACCATTGTCCTTTTCTGTCTTCCATGGGCAATCGGACTATGTGATCTACAGGCAGGAAAAAAAAACACCTGTATACATAAAAAATCTGAATAAATCTTTTAAATACCACAAGTTTTAATTTTTACAAAAGATATGTTTTTAGGAATATTGCTCCACCAGCACCACCAGGGTGAGGAGTTCTCTCACTTTGCCCAGGTGAGGGGCAGGACTGACTCTTCTGCGCTCATACCATCAGGGCCAGCTTACTGTGCTGCCCAGGCGAGGTGTAGCATCACCTCTACTCAGCCCTTGGACATGAGTATGGCCCTGGTGGCAGCCCAGACCAGGGGCATACAGCTGCCCTTTGGTGGTAACATGGGTGCTCTTAACCGTCTCTAGACCCTCTTTTTCAATCTTTTAGCTCCAGTTTTGTGAGGATAATATATAACCTTCATAGAGTTACCTGTCCAGTGCAAAGACTATAACATTCCTATTGAAACTACTAGAGGAAGCAAGGAAAGGTGTCATAGACCGATAATTCTAGCACTTGGGAGAAAGCAGAGGACCAGGACTTTAAGGCCATTTTTGGCTACATTGTGAGTTAGAGGCTAACTTGAACTAAGTAAGACTGTTTTAAAAAAGAAAAAAAAGATGGCGAAAGTGCAATGTGAGTCTGAATAGCAAATAGAGGGGAATCAGTAAATTTGTTTGGGCAGGGTCTCATTTAACCCAGGCTTTTAATACACTATATAAATAAAACACCTTGAATTTCTGATGCTTTTGGTTCCACCTCCCAGTGCCAAAGTTACATGTTTGGTCCATCTTCCCTGGTTTATATGGTGCTGGGGTCACACCCAGGACCGCATAAAGATAAAGAAACACCCTATCACTTAAGCTACCTCCCCAGGTCCTCAAATGTTAACTTTAAAAATCGGTAACATTTTCTCAAAAGTTCTACTTTTCTTCCATAAAAGCTCCATCAGGGAACAGTTCCTGTCTCCTACACCGTAACCACAGTGGCACCCCATGGGATTCCACTCTGCACAGGCCAGCACATCCCTGCTTGCAGTACACAACAGGTCCCAGGATGCTCTGTTGTTTTCAGTGGACAGCACCTCCCTGTCTGTAGTGTGCCTCCTCCAGTAAGTCTATGTTTTTATTCTCATTTGATTAACTATTTAAAATAGTATGCCAACCTGATTTTGTCTATGACTTAAGGTTCTTTAGTTTAAGAACTGTCTTTGTAGCTTCACTTCCAACTAAAAAGATTAATTTTACTATAATAAAAATCTCAGCCTAAGTATAGTGATGAGTAGCTTTAAAATATGATACATTTTATTTAGAGTTATTAAAATATATACATTTAAGTGTCTTAAATCATATTTCTCCCTATAAGAACAGTTTCTAATTAAACTTTAATAAAGGTTTTCATCAGACTTAGTAATGTAGCATTCAGCAGATAGCCATCTTAGCCCTTACTGGGGTCTCTTGAATGACAGTCTATAAACTTGATCTGGAGGATAAATTATTTGCTTAATGCTATAGGGACATTGAGATTCATATTACCTATTTCTCTTTCTAGAGCTTATGTTTTAGCTTGTAATATTCTGACCCATAGTCTTTCTTACTTAACAATGAAGTGGTTGAGATCCTCAGGGTCTCAGTAACTTATCTTCAGAGGAAAGCATTTAGAAAAAACATAAGTTTAACCCCCTGGTCTACCTGTGAGGTTAAAATAAACGCCTATGTATCAGCGTAATCATTGAGTGACCCAAGCAGGTGTTGGAGGAGCAGAGTGAAGCATTGTGTGGCATTTACCACCTGACACAGTGAGAGGACAGTAAGGAAGCGCCGGAAGCGCTGCTTCTGCACAGTGCTCCCTCTCCTTAAAGTACAGGCTAAACTGATTGCTTACTTACAGATGTGGAAGTATTGTAATACTTAATGTAAGTTAGATAGTTTGTATCGGGGAAGGTGTGGCAATTTGATTCATAACTCTTTCAAGAACATTGTATATTGTGGCATTTCTAACCTAAAAGTGATTGTTCCCTACAGATGCTTCAGGCATGCTCAGTCCAGCACTTACCAGTGCCGTATGCTGCGTTCCCGCCCCTCGTGTCCACTGATCCGTTCCTTATACATCCTCCTCACCTTTCTCCCCATCATCCTCCCCACTTGCCGCCACCAGGCCAATTTGTCCCTTTCCAAACACAGCAGTCACGATCGGTAGGTATTTCTTTTCGTGTTTCTAGTCTTTCCAGAATGATTAGATTAGGCTCATTAGTTTAGTAAATGTAAATAATTTCCATTTAAGCTTATAACATTGGTATTCTTAGAGTTCCTAAAAGAATTAAAGGAACTTACAGATACATAAGTTAGTTAATCATACTTTAGAGTTATTTTAAAGTTTTTCCTTGTTATTTTAGTATTATTTACCTTAAGTGAATTTTTATTATTTCATGTCTGTAGTCTTTCAGACAGTTAGAAGCAAAGGAATCTTCTTCCCTAGTTGGTACTAGGGATTTTTCTATTTTATGTATTCTAGTGATTTTTAAGTCTATTCTTACGTGTGTGCATTCTGTAGTTGTGATGGGGAGGGGTGCATGGCATATGGAAATCAGAGCACAATTTCGTGGAATTGGTTTTCTTCCACCTTCTGTGTGCATTCAAGAACTGGGACTCAGGTTGCCAGGATTGCTCAGCAGTCCCCATCTGAGCCATTTCAATGCCTCATTCATGCATTTCTAAATTGAAAAGTTGGAAACCTTTTAATTGTCAGTACTTAATCTTTTAAAGATGGGGAGGGGAAGCGTGAGTGATTGTATACACCATGTGTCACCATATGTGTAGGTGTCGATGGAGATGAGAAGAAGGGGTCAACGCCTCCTTAAGCTGCAGTTTCAGTCTGTTGTGAGCCACCCTATACAGGTGCTGGGAACTGAATTCTGCCTGGCAGAGCAACAACCTCTTAGCTATCTCTGCAGCTAGCCCTGTTCTTCCTCTTCCTCTTCCTCCTCCTCCCTCCTCTTTTCTCATTTCTTTTCTTCCTCCTTTTATTGGTTAGTAAAGTTTTTTGAAACTTTCTCCTTTAACCCAGGTTCGTGAGACATTATAATACAAAAGAAGCTTAGAGTGAGTCCACCTATTACACCATTTATTTTAAGAAAACATACTCCATGCTATGAAGTCTAATGTGCTTTATAATCAGTGCTCACAGTACATTAGGTTGGAGTCTCAGTCCTCCTGCCTTCACCCGAGTGTTAAAATTATACGTATATTATAGATATACACATATACACTAGCATGCCCAGCCACGATACACTTCTGAAGTAAGTTAAAAATGTCAGTTTTGTAAGTAAGTATACGGAGAATTTGTCTGAATTTTGTGTACTGATTGACATCACAGCCCATGATTTTTGTAGTAGAGTGAAACTTGTACGTACTGTGCCCTCTTGTTCTACTTCTGACTTATACACATACCATATGCTAGTTCTTCAGGGAGTCTCAGTGTCTGAAATTCCCTATTGATCAGGGTATTATGACAACTCAAACTTTGATTTCCATATAATTTGCTTGCTATGATTTTTCCTCTCCCATTTTGAGAGTTTGGGTATTAAAGAACATGTGTACTATACTAGATGATGCAAATGCTGAATGTGTAAATAAGACAAATATGATTAAAGATAGGAAATCTTAGGTCTTATTATTTTTTTTTTTTTAGTTTGATGTATCATAATGGCCTGGAAAATATTGTTTAAGAAAAACAATTTTTTAAAGCATTAGGAGTATGCTGATTTCTGTTTCCCCTCCTCAGCCTCTGCAGAGGATAGAAAATGAAGTGGAGCTCTTAGGAGAACATCTTCAAGTAGGCAGTTTTACTTATCCCGCTTCGGCCCACCCCCCAACATTACCTCCGTCAGCTCCTTTGCAGTTCCTGACACATGACCCTTTGCATCAGGAGGTGTCCTTTGGAGTAGTAAGTCTTCATTTATTGTTAATACTCATTTAATTGTTTGACAACTTATTTTGAGTTTTCAGTATAACTCTGGAAATGTTCAGAATTAGTGTATTCTTAAAATCATTTGCATGTATGTTTAATCCTGGCTGTTATATCAACATTAAAGAACTAGCCACTTGAACAGTTAAGTTTTTTAAAAAACAGATGTCAGCTGAGCATGGTAGCACGGACCTGTAATCCCAGCTTGTACCTGAGACGGTAGCAGCACAGAGGATTGCTGTGAGTTAGAAAGGTCAGGGTGGTCTAAAAAGCAAGGCTCTGACTGCTCTGGGCTAAAGAGCAAGACTTTGTTTTAAAAAGAAAGCAAATTGGCTGGGCTGGAGAGATGGCTCAGCAGTTAAGAGCACTGGCTGCTCTTCCAGAGGACCTGAGTTCAATTCCCAGCAACCACATGGTGGCTCACAACCATCTGTAAATGGGATCCGATGCCCTCTTCTGGGGTGTCTGAAGATATATATATAGTAAATTAATCTTTAAAGGGGAGGGTCAAGTTGGATTTTATTGTAGCACTTGAGGCAGAAGCAGAGGCAGGTGGGACTCTGAGTTGGAGACTAGCCTGGTCTACATAGTGATATACAGCACAGCTAGGGCTATATAGAGAAACATAACCAACATGGCCAACAAAAACAAAAAAACAATTTGGGGCCAGCAAGGGTGACTCAGAGGATAAGGGTGCTTGTTATGTAAGCCTGGCAACTTGAGTTCCATCCCAGAACTCACAAGATGCTAGGAGGAGAGAACCAGCTTTATAGACTTGTCCTCTGATCCTCACATGCATGCTCTAACATGTGCACCTGCTTTTTTAGTTTAAAAAAAAGTAGACTATTTGATACTGATTATAAACATAGAATGATCATTTTCAACCTTTCCCTCCTACAGCCTTATCCACCATTTATGCCTCGGAGACTCACAGGACGTAGTAGATACCGATCCCAGCAGCCAATACCCCCTCCTCCTTACCATCCCAGCTTACTACCATATGTGTTGTAAGTTCCTCCTTTTACTGATTTCTCTGGAGAGTCTTTGCTTTATGAGTGCCTTCTCTGTGGTCTGTGACTTAGTATGTGTTAGGATACTGCTTTTGCTTGATGTTAACTGGGACTTGAGAGCCATTCATAAAGGAGGAAAAGGAGAAGGTAAAAACTCTATCAAATTGCAAAATGGAAAAATCTAAAGTATTGCCACTTACACAGTTGAATCGGTTTTTTGTTTTGGTTGGTTTGGGGGTTTTTTTTGTTGTTTGTTTTTGTTTTTTTTTTAGATTTTATTTTGTGTAAGTCTTTTGCCTGCAAGTATATGTATGTATATCGTGTGTGTACAGTGCCTGTAGGAGCCAACTGAGGGCATTGGATCTCTGGACCTGGAGTTGCAGATGGCTGTGAGCCATTATATTAATGGTGGAACTGAGCCCAAGTACTCTTCAAGAACAGCAAGTGTTCTTAACTGCTAAGCCATCCTTTCTGCTCCCAGAGGCATAAAACAGAAACTTTTTTTTACACTTTTAGAATCTATTTGGTGGGGGAGCACATGCATGCCACAGCTTGTATGTGGAGGTCAGAGGACACCTTGGGGATGTCTGTTCTCTTTACTATATAAATTCCAGGGATCAGACTCAGATCATCAGGCATGCAGGGAGCAACCTTACTGAGCCATCTCTTAGGCCCTAGAATCCCTTTTTTTGTTTTTTTGGTTTTTTTGTTTTGTTTTGGTTTGGTTTTGGTTTTTGGTTTTCGAGACAGGGTTTCTCTGTATAGCCCTGGCTGTCCTGGAACTTACTCTGTAGACCAGGCTGGCCTCAAACTCAGAAATCCGCCTGCCTCTGCCTCCCAAGTGCTGGGATTAAAAGCGTGCGCCACCACTGCCCGGCCCTAGAATCACTTTTGATGGTATTTTTCTTAGAAAAGACAAGAAGTCATTTTTATATCTTAGAACTAACTAGTCTGTTAGGATTAACTTTATCATGGGTTTTGATTTCTTATATAATGAAGCCAAATGTAGGCCAAATCCAGGGTGGTTTGTTACCCTGTGTCTGTGGGGATAGATCCTTCTGTCCTCAAGCTCGGACCATGATAGTAAAGTAGCTAGTGGAAGGGGTGTGGGACGCTGGGTATGGCAGCATAGCTATAACTCTAGAAGTCAAGAAGTACCAAGCCAGGTAAGGCTACATAGCAAAACCCTGCCATAGAAAAGAAGGGAAGTAAGGTAGGTGTCTCTTCTCTCCTGCTTCTTTCTCTTGACATTTCCCACAATGGAACATATTCCTGTTGTTGATACTTCATTGACTGGGACTTAGTCACATGTCTGTAATTACTTTTAAGACAAGTATGAAATGTAATCTTTAAACTACAGGTTATTTTTCTGATAATCTTAGCTCCCCCTCTTTCCCCTTACCACACCCCTTCCTCTTCTATTTACCTTAAAATAAGGTAATATAACCTCCCAATTTAGAACTCAAAAATGTTTCTATTTAATCTTCTGTATTTCCTTGTAAACTTTAAAATTAGCATTCATTTTGTACTACAAGCTATAAAAGTGACTTGTTCTCCTGTAGTAATTTAGCACCTTCGAGACTTTACTACCTCTGTCTGTTAAGCTAGGCTTAGTCTTGGAAGCGTCTAGCCTCCCGTACAATCTAATCTAGGTCTAGAATGTTTTCTGCCTCTGAGACTTACTGCTGAATAAGCTCACCCTTTCTAATTCTTTCTGAGCTCTGGTTGGCTGGTCAACTCAGCTGTTCTGGCTCAAACCTCTCTTCAAGGTGACTGATTCAATCTGGATTCTCTCAGCCTCTGAATTGCTCTGCTTGGCCTCATACAACCTTTGGCAGTCTGTTCTAATCCTCCTGACTCCTCTTCATTCTCTGTCTCATTCTGTTTTCACTTGTGTCTAGCCTGTTCTTTCTCTGTAATTTGTCTCTTTACCACTGTCCCAAGTTACATTTCTTCTTCCTCTCTCTGCACTGCCCCTCAGGTAGCTTCCCTTTTCCTCTTTGTTCTCATGAGAGTTGGGCGTATCCTATTCTGTCAGATCTTTCTCTGAGTCATCACTTTGTCTGCCACTCAATTAGACTTAATCACTTTCAAACATGGGTGCTTTCTCTACAAAATAACTTTACCTTCACTGTTTAGAATTAAAGGTGTGTACTAAGAGCATGTCTATATTCCAGCCAGAGGAATTGTGTACTAAGGGCTGAGCCACACTACAACTAGACAACAGATTTTTCTAGTAAACAACACAATCTCAGGGTTCATAATGTGATCATACATGCTGCAACAAAAAGACATAGATCAATATGGAGGAATAGTAATAACTAGTAATTTTTCTAGTCTACTTATATATTAACTGTGTAGCAGTTTTTATTTTATATATATGTGTGTGTGTGTGTGTGTGTATATATACATATATATATATATATATATATATAGTTCTTTTTTTGTTCGTTTGTTTTTATTTATTTCTTTATTATATGTAAGTACACTGTAGCTGTCTTCAGACACTCCAGAAGAGGGAGTCAGATCTTGTTATGGATGGTTGTGAGTCAAGTTGAGACTATCATCAGGCTTGACAGATCTCCTTTACTTGCTAAGCTGTCTCTAGCCTTGTTTCTCTTGTTATGCTATTGCAAATGGCATGTTTTTACTCTCAATTTCAGTCTGTTTAGTAAATTCAATGCCTTTAATGCCACTAATTAGCACTGACTGTTCTTTGTCCATGTGAATCTATCCTCTGTCCTTCTGCCATTACCTGTGTTGATGTACATCTTACTAATTCTTCCTTGCTGGTTTTCTCTGTAGATCAATGCTTCCAGTACCACCTGCAGTGGGCCCAACCTTCAGCTTTGAATTGGATGTGGAAGATGGAGAAGTTGAAAATTATGAGGTTAGTAGATGAACTATGAATTAATTTGGGGAGTGTTGTATATATTGTCCTGTACTTTCACATAAACATTTATGAGATTAACTTTGCATTTTGAGATACAATTAATTCATAAAATTACTAAGCATCCCTAGGATATTTGAACATTTGGTTCCTATTATAGTATGTAGATTTGTTATGTACATACTTATAATTCCATGGAGAGGATGCAAACGATGAGAAAGTGGTAAGTTTTGATTAGGTGTTTAAAAAAATTGTGGAAGCAAAGATGTTAGAGCTGAATCTTGAAAGGGAGGGGCTTTTATTTATTTTTGCATATGGTTGAGGGAGGAAAGTGTTAGCATGCTATAGAGTATTGCATATGGCCTGTGACCTGTGTGGTACAATGCCTGTGGTACCAGCACGTAAGAGCTGAAGCAGAGGATAACACAGTTAAAGTCAGCTCAGACTACATAGTGAGACCTTGTCTTAGAAAAGGGAGAAAATGGAGATTTGAGGCATTATATTGGGATTGACATAGGAGGATCTCAAGTTCAAGATCAGCTTGAGCTGCATAGCAAGACACTTAATCTTTATAAAAAAGACAACCTAATTATAGGTTGAAGCACATAAGTAATGAACCATTAAAATTTAAGGAAGAATGAGGTACTAGTGTTAAATCAATAAACATAATAAGGTACATCAAGTGTTTAAAATATGAGTTCATAGTAAACACTTTAAAACCCAATTTATTGGGCTTTTACAACTTGGTGTGGATAAGTTACTTGTTATAAGAATATTTCTTTAATAATGATGAAATTAGTATCATTCTCCTAGCCTTGATGAATTAATGGCACAGTAGGTTCATTTGTCCTTGGTGACTGAGCAGTAGGACACAGTGGGCCTGACAATAGTCAGATCTCATTGCACAAGAATGTGCTAAACCAATAGGTCAAAAGTGGACGTCAATAGTCACAGTGGGAACGTCTGTGGGTTTTGTTTTAATTTTGAGACAGGTTCCCCAAGCTGACCTTTAACTTGTTATGTAGCTTTGACCGTCTGATTATTCCTGCTTCCATCTTTTAAGAACAGTTAATAACAGTTTCACCACATCTGGTTTGATGTTGTCCTGGGGCTGCAACCCAGGGTTTTGTGTATGCTGAGTAAGCATTCCACCAAGTGAGGTACATTCACAGCCACCTACTGGGAATTTCAGCAGGTCTTTGACCTGGTTTCTTCAACAAATAGAAGGATAAAGAAACTCGAGGGGCTGGAGAGGTGCTACAACTATTAAAAGAATTTAGTGCTTTATCAAAGGACCAGAGTAAATATCCCAGCACCTACCTCAGGGACTCATAAGCATGTGTGATTCCATCTCCAAAGGGTCCAACATCTTGCTTCTAACCTCCATTTACACCCATGCATGCATGTGCATGTATTCATGAAGTAAAATAAAATTCTAAGAGACTTTACATAT
>JADRCD010218077.1:36314-62005 GCA_019843815.1 Montemys delectorum | reverse complement strand
TGTGTGTGTGTGTGTGTGTGTGTGTGTGTGTGTGTGTGTTTGTGTGTGTGTGTTGTTTTCAATTACAAGGAACCATCTGAATGCCATTAGTGGTTTTCCTCTTCTTAGTAACTGGGATTCCTTGTAAAAATACATTAACTACTAATAATTGGGGTCTTCATCTGTTAAATGGGGTTGATAATTAGTCTGACCTTAGAATAAGGAATGCGTATGTATGTATCTAATTGCAAGGGGCTTCATGAATGATAGTTATTAGTTCTTTTTTTTTGGGGGGGGTCTTTTAAAGTCAGTTCATCATGTTCAATGAAGAAGAAAATTATGTTTGCATTTTCTTGCAAATTCCTCTGCTCTCATTTCTAACGTTTTCCTAGAAAATTTGTTATTGAGGGTATGAAAAAGGATGCTAGGCAGCTGAAATGCTTTCCCTGTTCTGAGACTCCACTCAGGCTTTGCTTTTTAGTGACTCTCTTTTTACTGTTTTTTTCCAAAATTTTACCAGTGTGCATTTTTCAATTCAGTTGTATGTTGCTCAAATTAATAACCAACCCAAACCGAGCCAACAGAAAATAACTCTATAAATATTACCTAAAGAAAGTGCTGGCTAGACTGGTCAGATTGCACAGTGCGTTGCTATTCAACTACTGCGTGTGAAAGGCCATTTAGTTTTGAGGAGCTATATTTTAACGTTACATGGGATGTAGGTGCCCTCTGACATCTGTGCTCATAAGGTCAAAATGGAAGTAGTCACCAGGAAATGCTCTTTATGGAACTAAAAGTGATTTGTTCTCTGATCTTAGGCATTAATTATTACTAACTGCCTTAGTAGTAGTTTTATCTACTAATATTTCCCCAGGAAAAGAACTGTTTTAAGTCAATAAAATTACTATATCCATAACTCTGATGTCATTATTCTCTAATGATGGAGATTCTAATTTAATTTATGTACTACTGTAGTTCAGGAAATTAGCTGATGAGTCAATTTGTTTTAGGCAAATAATTGTTAAGCACAGATGTGTAGCAAGGCCTTTGAATTAAAAAGAATATTATTTTACTTCATCTCCTTTTGAGACATGACATTTTATTAATATAATAGATGTGGAGCTTGATTACTTGAGATTGCCAATACATAAGCAGCATTAAGCGAACAGTGCTTATATAGTAGGTCTTGGGGACCTAGTCATTAGGTCACAGAGAGGGCAAAGCAAGTCCTGATCTCCACTAAATAAGCAATGGGTTGTCTAAAGCTGTCTGCAGAGTGGAGGAATCGCTAGCGTGTAAGGACAACAAGTTGCTTGAAACTCTTATTTGTTTGCTGAGAACAATTTTTTTTTTTTAATTAGGTATTTTCTTCATTCACATGTACACTTTCCCTCTCCCATTTTCCCCTCCAAAACAAACAAACAAACAAACAAACAAACAAACACAAGAACAAACCCCTTCTGCCTCCCTCCTCCCAATGCCTGTCCCCCCACCCTCTCCCACCCATTGGCCCTGGCATTCCCCCACACTGGGGCACAAAACCCTCACAAGGCCAAGGTCCCTCACTCCTATCGATGATCGAATTTGCAATCCTCCACCACATACCTGCTGCCAGTACACTCAATCCCACCCTGTATTTTAGCCAGCTTGGATCCCTATCCCAATTGTATCTTCCTTCTCTCTCTGCTCTGGCTTTCAATACTGCCTGTCAAAGTAGGAGTGGAACATGCCTGGCCCTTTTCATTTTACTAAACGTTCACAAAGAAGGAGCAACACAGTTGGTGTATTGGCTTAATTATTCCAGTTGGCTGGAACATAGGAAGTACTTGGAGAAAAAGTATTTAGAAAACTGTTTTTATAACCAAAAGATTTTATTCCTTCCCCCAAATAATTGTTTTAGGGTCTGTCTGACATTTGTTTGTTTTCTGGTTAACCTAGTAACAGTTGTGTAATCCCCAAGGACTGTGTCTGAATTCTTTGCTCCTAATTTCTCGATTTTAAAAATTATTGTCTTACAGATTGTGTGTGTGTGTGTGTGTGTGTGTGTGTGTGCACCTGTGTGTGCACTTATGTGTAAAACAACATAACTAAGTCAGAATCTAGCCCATAGGAAATTTCAACTTATCCAATTATTTCTATTTCTAAGTAATCTTATCTTTAGTGGGTGCCTGGGTTTGGCCCTGAAAATGGTAACATTTGTAATAAGTTAAATAAATTTGTAAATAGTTGTTTCTTTGATAGAGGCATTGTACATAACACCAACTTAATGAAATTATTGCCTATATAAGACTAAGAGCTGAGAGTCAATAGATCCATTTCAGTTTCAGTTTAACAACACTATGGGTGTGACATCGTACAAATGGGCCATCATGGCCAACCAATGAAGTGTGCTGATCAAGAAGTTGCTTTTCAGCAGTGACTCTGTCCTGTTAGGCATTGCCCCTTCCCTCTGATCATCCCCCAGAATCAGATCTGCTCACTAAGATGCAGATGCTTGGACTAGGTGTTGTTCTCCAGAGAAGAGTGTTTCTTTCAAGTTTAGCGACTCTGAAGTAAGATGAGAAGCATTTCAGAGTGCACACACACACACACACACACACACTCATACGTACATATATGGAAATGATAAAGGCCTATGTAAACACACATATGTTTATTCTATGTGAAGATCAACTGAAAGAGCAACAGTGATTGACACCTAGAGATGTCATAGGGAGACATGTCAAATCTGCAGCAGAGGACATGCATGCAGCAGTAAATGTTTGGATTCTCCTTTGAATAAAATAGAAGGGACTTATTCTGCTCTGTTCTGTTCTGTATTGTTTTGTTTTTGAGACAGGATTCCTCTGTGTAAGAGCACTCAGAACTCAGGCTGTCTCAGAAGTCTCTCTGTGGACAAGGCTAACCTCAAACTCACAGAGATCTGCCTGCCTCTGCCTCCTGAGTGTTGGGATTAAAGGCATGTGCCATGACACCAGGGAAATGTTTCTTCTTGATATAATTCTAGGTGTGAATGAAAGACTGTGAGTGACATTCTTTCTAAAGAAAATTTGTCAGCCAGGTAGTTGTAGTGCATGACTTTAATTCCAGACCTTGGGAGGCAGAGGCAGATTTCTGAGTTTGAGGCCAGCCTGGGAGGCAGAGGCAGATTTCTGAGTTTGAGGCCAGCCTGGTCTACAGAGTGAGTTCCAGGACAGCCAGGGCTAGATAGAGAAAACCCATCTCAAGAAAACCAGAGAGAGAGGCGGGGGGAGAATTGTCATAAAAAGTACCCAAAGCTCCTTGATATTAATGAAGAGAAATTTGCCCAGTTTCAAAGGTTCTTCCTATGTTTTTATTTCTCCTTTTATGAGGCATAGGGGAAATATTTAGGTTACATGCTTCAAAGAATGCTTTATATTTTATAAATATTTTTGATATTATAAAATAATTACATCATTTCTCTTTCTCTTTCATCCCTCTAAAGTTTTCCATATTCCTTCCCAGTGCTCTTTTTTAAATTTCATGACCTAATTTTCGTTCAGGAAAATTAGTCCTCTCCAGTGAGGAGCATTCCAACTGGTTATCCAATACCAAATGGTCAGACCTGCAAACATACATTCAAGTAACATTATACAGACTGAGAAGGATATACTTATGTATTTAGTACACACATGCACGCGCGCACACACACACACACACACACACACACACACTAGTTGCTTATAGTTCAGAAGTTTATAGATGTAATTCTGTTGAAAATATTGAAGACCTATTGATTTGGTAAGTGAACAATAGATTTGCCTACTGTTTTCTGAATGAAAAGACACAGTGTGACTTGCTCTGGAATCTCCCTGCACATCAGCTCATTCAAAGCCTCACTTTCTCAGGTAAGCATCTCTTCTCTATCTTCCGGATAGGAAAGCTGAAACTCCCTGAACTTAGCTTAGTCATGTATTAGCTTTCTGACACTGTGCTGAAACACACTAGCTGACCAAGGTATATGGAGAAAAGGGGCACCCTGTTTTGCCATTTTGGATGTTCAACTAAATGCCTATTATCTAGGTTTTTGCTGAGGCTGACATAAAGCATGATATGTTTCAGAATAGTACTAGTTATCTTATTGCTATGAAGCAAAAGAGAGAAAGTGGAAGGGAATGGACTCCCACAATCCTCTTCCTGGCCATACTCCAAATCATACATTGATTTTTCTCTTGAAAAGATTTCACCACCTCCCAATGTGGCACCATCCTGGTAACCAAGCCTTTAACATGGAATCTTTGAGGGATATGAAAGATCCAACCCATGCTAATTAGCCCAAGTGGTGGCTACTGCTATGGCTCCATATTATCTCTAGTTTCTTCTTCTTTTTTTTTTAAATAGTTTTATTTTTCCAATTTTGTTTTTGATTTTTTAAAAAAAGATTTATTTATTTTAGGTATGTGAGTACACTGCAGCTGTTTTCAGACACATCAGAAGAAGGCATCAGATCTCATTACAGATGGTTGTGAGCCACCATGTGGTTGCTGTGAATTGAACTCAGGGCCTCTGAAAGATTGGTCTGTGTTCTTAACCACTGAGCCATCTCTCCAGCCTCCCACCCCCCCATAGTTTCTTCTTAATCTGAAAGATTTGAGGCACAAAGTTGTGTGGGTTGGTGAAAAGGGCAGCCCCTATCTTCCAGGAGCCCACAATGGATTCAGAAAGGATAACATGTGTGCAGGATGATTGAAAATTCTTATATTATAGTGTCTGATTTATTTTTGAAACACTGTCTTGTGATAACATCAAGAAAAGCTGATCATTCCGTGATTAATGTAGACATACAGATGTTCTGATAGTGGGAGATACGACTAAGGAAGCGTTTATATTGGTTTCTTACTATAGTTTTAAAATTTGGGTACGCTTTAATTCTGTAGCTTATATTTTGCTTTCTGAAGTGAGAAATATATTGAACTGTTGTTATAATATGTTCACTGCTATTTCCTAATCAAAACTGACCTTAAAATATTTTGCATCTTTTATTTCTGAAACACATTTTGAGGCAATTTTAAAATCTAGAATCATAATTTTCAAGGACAAGCTAGTATTTTCTAAATAAATCAACTCTGTCCAAGCAGTAATTATTCAAATACACATTAATAGTGGGATAGATAAATATATCAGGATTTTAGAATAGAATACCACATGGCAGTTAGAATGGCAATCTACCCACAGTTAACAATGAATTCTACAGGCACCAAAGGGTGGATAGTATACAATTATATGTGCTTTAAGCTTTCAATTTTACAAGGGTCAAAATTGCAAAACTAACTCATGTTATAGTAAGCTAGCACAGAAACTTTCTAGGAGAGAAAAATGTTAATGGAACTAAAGGAAAGGTTGAGAAAATAGTCTGTTGGCCCTTTTAGATGGGTGGAATGTAAGTGTTTAGGTACTGTGTAAATCTGCAGAGCTGTGTGTGTAGGATCATCATATGTTCTGTATCTATGCCCCTTTAGTTAAACATACATTAAAGTTGATGGAGAGAGGAGAATGGAGCAGGTTTCAGGATCTAATGTGGGGAGAGACAAGGGAGATGGCCAGATGGCTTTGAGAATGAATGGAAATCTGTAACTGATAGAGATGTGGAGGTGGGGGGTTGTTCTGGGTAACACCTAGAACTGGGATAAGGGAAATTCTCAAGAATCAATGGTGATGACATTAGCTGTGACTCACAGTATTGGGGATATGTAACCTGAAGAGACTACCTCCTGTAGTCAGGAACTCCAATGGAGCAATAGGGTTACCAACACACCCACAAAACTTTCGACCCCAAATTTATCTTGTCTACAAGAAATGCAGAGACAGGGAATGGAGCATAAACTGATGGAATGACCAACTAAAAACCTGCCCAACTTGAGATCTATCCCATGAACAAGCACCAATCCTTGATAGTATAAATGATACTCTGTTATACTTGCAGACAGGAGCAGAGAATGGCTGTACCCTTGTGGGGCAGTTCTGACTGCCAGAGTCCAGTAGAGCAGAACCACTTTGAACCCCGGAGACCCACTGAGCATCTGCTCAGGAGGGACGGAAGGCGTTCAGTGAATTGCTCCTGAGACCATGGCTCAGATTTCAGCCCAGACCCCTCACAGCTGCCCCTGCAAGAGATTTGTGCTCTATCAGGCAGACACTGCCTCCAACTCTCAGCATTCTAGCTGGACCTTACACACAGTCATTTGACCACAAGCCAGGCATGCCACACCCCATACAATAAAAGGGGTAGTTTGCCCCCTCCTCATTCTCTTGTTCCCTTCTTTCCCTCTCGCTTTTGCTTCCCCTCTTTCTTGCTTGCTTCCTCTCTCTCTTTTCTCTCTCTTGCCTCTCTGCTCTTTGTTCTCTTCTCTTCTCCCTCCTTTCCTTTCTCTCTCTCTCTCCTTCCTCTCCTTTCCTTCTCTCCATTCAACTAGTATATTTCCCCCTCCTACAATAAAATAACTCATTCATACATTGCCTCCTTTTTAATTAAGGCACCGTGCAGCAAGCAGGCCAGCCCCGGGAGGAGAGAGAGACCTGGGCCTCAGCACCAGGCCCCCCAGCCACCTCAGGGAGAGAGAGAGCCACAGCAGGCCGAGCCTGGGCCGCAGCCCAGGCCCCCCCCCCCCATCTCCTTATTGAGCCAACATACCCTGAGAAGCTCCACCAAGCAGGTGACGAACACAGATAGAGATACCCACAGCTAAACAGTGGATGGAGCTCAGGGACTCTTATAGAAGAACAGGAAGAAGGAGTGAGGCACTTAAGGGGATAGGAACTCCACAAGAAACCCAATGGGGTCAACTAACCAGGACTCTTGTGGCTCTCAGAGTCGGAACCACCAATTAAAGAACATATATTGCTTGGACCTACGCCTCCCCACCCATGTATAGCAAATGTCTTCATGTGGTTCCTGAACAACTGGACTGGGGGTAGGAGTGGGGGTCTCCTAAAAGCCATTACCTGTATGTGTGATGCGTTCTTCTATCTATCTTGTCTAGCTTTAGTGGGAGATGATATACCTAGCCTCACAGAGATTTGATGTGCCAGGGTGGGAGGACACCCAGGGGGCCCCCACCCACTTAGATGAGAAAGGGAGTGGGTAGGGGGGAAAGATGGCCGGAGGGTGTGACCAGAAGCAGGGAAGTGAGTAGGATGTAAAGTGAATGAGTAAGAAAGAGGTGTGGGGGGGGGAGGGGAAAATTGAGTGTATGGAGCCATTAGTAGTACAAATAACTGTCAAGGACAGCAAATTTTGTTTACATCACAAACCTGAGTATTCATAGCTTGGAAGATAAGCAGCATTGTTTCTATATGATTACAGTTTGAAAGCATGCTGTTAAAATCATTCACTCCATTTACAGAGAAAATTCTTTGATTTATATTTAAATTTGCTTAATGATTAAGCTAATAAATATGATTATTATTTTTAAAGAAGGAGTGAAATCTAAACAAACAACAAAGACAAGTATAGAACTTTTACTGATTGGTAGATTACACTTCAAGGAGGCAAGGTTTTCTATATTTAACAAGCACAAAACTCTCATTTGATATTTTATTAGACTTGGAATTAAAGTATATAAAATAATTTAATGAATTTAATTATTAGAAGTGATTTTGTCCTCAATTGGATGGAAATAATGGTATCAAAGCCTGTTTTACATGATAAAAAAACTCTCTCTCTCTCTCTTTTTTCTTTTTGCCCTCCCTGGCCCAGGCCTCATGATAAAAACTCTTAAATAAATGAATTAATATTGATAGATATAAATTCATTATCTGAATTTTGAAAATATTTAGGAAATTTTACATTTTGACTTTTTAAACAAATTTATTTGCAATAATATATCGTTATCTGACCTAAAATATTTGACTAGTAGCCGAAAGATCTAATTGTTCAGATTGCAAAATGTATTATTAAAATATAGAGCTGGACCAGGCTAGATAAACTACGTAACAATCACCCAAATAACTAACACTGTATGTACAAACATTCTAACCATGGAGGAGAGCCTGGTCATAACTTTGCATTTCTTATCAGTGCAGAGAGTTCAGTGGAAAGAAAGAAGTGAATGGGACATGGCTAGCCCTTCAGGTTGTCACTTTCAATATGTGTCTAAGGATTCTATGTGAAAGACAAGACAGATATATCTGAGAATTAGCTTGTGACAGACAAGACTGTCAGCCTCCTGGTGTAAGGATAACCACCTGTGTTTGCCTGGGAACCATGTTTGTTTCCTATCACCTAAAGGATTCTAACTCCTGAAAAGGAAACCATTCACCACATGAAAAATATTAACACTCAAGAGAAGCTTAACATATGTACAATTTTCCTATATGATGGTTTACTGTCTGTATTTCTTGATATACATCCCACCCCCCACTTACAGGTTATTGGAATTTAAAAATGCATAATTTGTTAAGGGGAAATGATAGGAAATAGTACACAAAGCACATAGGACACTGCACTGATTACTCTCTACTCTTTTTATTTTTTATTTTTTAACATTAGGTCAGGAGGAAAAAAAACAAAAAAATTTCAATTACATTTATAGCAGCAGCTGAAAGGGGAACAAAATCAATGGTTGAAGCGTATGTATTAGAGATCTGCAGTTGCCATAAAACTGAAACTAAATCACAGTGGCAGTGTCTGAACTCTAGATAAATTGCTTTGAATTCAGAATAGGAGCCTGGAGAAATAATGGAAATGATATTGCAGTTGGCAGGAACTTTTTTTATAGCCATTGCTTCTCTGGATCTTGTAGGTATTGGCAGGATCAAACACTGGTGTATTTATTTATTTATTATTTACTTATTCATTAGAAAAATAGATTTTTGTTGATTCTCCAGCAGATAATTCTGTCTTCTAAGTCGCACTGACATCAAAGGATAGAGAATTATGATGTTCAGAGTAGAAGCAGAACTTGTTGCAAAGTCACAGCAAGGTGACCATAGAAGAGAAGAGATGCAGGGTGAGGAAGGAAAAGGAACAGGACAGGCCACTGTATGTACTCAGTGGCTAAGCGGTTCACCTTATCCTGGAGGGTAGTTGGGTTCCCTCCTGGTGTGAGGAGCCACTAGTCATTTTCCTAACCACTGTATCCCTCCCTTGCTTTTATTAGTGCTCCTATAGGCTGCCGGTTTTTGCCTGTGATGGGCTTCCTAGCTTTGATAAGTAGTAATGAAATGTTATCTTGGCTTTTACTGAACATGTGTGGATTAACACTAACAGAAGAAAAGCTCTGTGGGTTTTTATATTGCAGGACTAAAGAAAACTACCAACAGGAAGCTGAGACGGCTGAGCCAGCAACCACAGGATCAATTCTTCTACAATGTATCTTTATCAAGAGTTACTCTGGCCTACATGATCCTGCACAAGATATCTAGGATGCTCCATTGAAGTTTACTCTTTTCACTTTTTTGGGGGGTGGGAAGAAGAAAAAGATAAGGCAATACACAGAGGAAGAAACAGCATAGGATTTTATGTTTTCTACATAAGGAAGCCATTTTTATATTAAGGCAAAAGATTATGATAGCACTAAACAAACGAGGAGGATCTGGTAATTGGTTAGCTGAATAGTATCTCCAGGGACACTGAAGAGGGGTAAGATCAGAAAAACCAAGTTCAAATGCCTTGCAAGTGAATTGACAGGGAAAGAAGATGAGAAGAAAGACACAGTAGGCAGGACGTGCTCACAAGGCAGACTCACACTTCGTGGTGTGTAAATAAGGAAGACCATTTGCCAAGGGAAGACACTGGGAAGTAGGTAATTGAAGTAAGAAGAAAAAGTTGGGATGTGGGCCAGAAAGTTCTTTCAAAATGATTATTGTTGAAGTTCAGTGTGGAAGCAAGAACGGGAATAATTTGTTCCTACTGACATTGGACCTGTCTAATCAGGTCATCTGCTTTTCCTTGTCAAGGTTTACTTGCAATATAGGTAAGCAGAGGGGAGAGCTTGATTTATAAACAAGGTGCTTTCAGATAACAGGGACAGCAGCTTGACGTCATTCGCTGTTCTTCACCTAGTGTGAAGGACAAGGGAAGTATCTAAATCTGGTAAAGGTTTTATTCATCCAGTGATTTGGTAAATGGATGAATGAGTAGAATGGATGTAGAACCAAAGGGCTAAGTATCAAGGGAAATATTGCTTTAGTATGAGGTACATTGAGGAATCAGGATTGAAAGATTATGATATGTTGGAAGGAAATGATGCAGAGGCAAACTCTGAATAATCAAAAAGGACTGACCAACATTAGAAAATGAGTGGAGTATAAGGATAGGAGTTATAAGTCTAAGGTAGAATGAGGGAATTCATGATTGTATAGAAAGATTTCAAGGTAACACATTATTATTTTTAACATCTTAATATATTTTCTCTCCTCTACTAAATTATGGGTTCTTTAAGAGTGGGGTCCACTTCTTTTATTTCTTAGTGCTACTCAGAGCATCACAGTATATAGACAATAAAAAAGGAATAAATAAATATAGCATGCATAAAGCTGAACCTCAGCATCACAGCTGATTTTGGTTTCAATTCCAAATAATTCCCTCAGCACTCCTTCCCCAAGTTTATTGCCAATAAAGCAGTTGAGGTTGGTTTTTTTTAATCATCTATAGTCTATGAAGAATAATACAGTAACTGTGGTAAATAACTCCTTGTGTCTTGCCTTTGTAAAAATATTTGAATATGAAAACTTCCATCAACTCATTGAATATTCAACATGATTACTACATTTAATATAGTCTATAGTTTTATATCACTTTTAAAAACATGTATCTGTTAAGATTCTATTTTGTAAAATATTATAAAAATGTGTTAATCATCATTCAACAAACAGAATTTATTAGCCGCCTATAATACCATAATATATGTAAGAAGTACCAACAACAGGAGAATTTAGGAGTGCTAGGTTGGGTGTGGTGGCTGTCTTGGTATCTGGAGACTTAGGAGTCTAAGACGGGAAGATTTCCAGAACTTGAGGCCAGCCAGTGATTCATAGTGAATTTCTCATACCAACCTATCTCATACCACCTCCAAGCACAGAGACACAGAACACAGAAACAGTGGTTATTATTTCTGAGTCAACACAAATTCGTGTAAAATAATAGTGAACTATGAGTCATAGTTTGTAATGCATCATTGTATCTTCTATGGTTGGTCCCATTGTTACCGTGTGAATTTTAAGGAGATAAGATCAATGAAGACAGGAATATTCAGATAGATATTCAAGATAAAGGTGTGTTTGATTGACTTTTAAAGAATAGGTAGAATCAGAAAATATAATCAAGGATAAACAGGAACAGGAAGCAATACAAGTCTAATTTCACCACAGCCTAATTTCCTTGACAGCAAAGATACATTAAATTTCTAAGTGTATTTTAGATGTTTGTCCAGTCTGGCAATGTACACTTAATATCTTTCAACAAAGTGGATTCTTTTGGGATTCTGTTGATCCCAGGAGCTCTTTATCTATCATATAGCCAGACTTTAATTGATTTGATCAAGTTAGGCATCTGAACCAAACTGAGTGAGAGTCTTTCTCCTGTGATCTTGAAGTCAGAGTGAAAGATTTGAGTTTCAAGATAGAAAAAGAGAATGTGTAAACTTAGACTCTCTGGATTTCTCCTTAAAAGAGAAAAAGCAGAGAAAGATGAGAGACCTTGGGACTTTGAGAAAAAGAGAATAGTTGACTTTAGTTTTTCAAATCTTTTTTTCTTCAGGAGCTAATCAGTTCAAAGCCTGCTGAGTGTGATCTCTTTGAAGTCCATGGACACTGTCATACAATGCATTCTTACTTGCACTCTCACTGAAGACACTTGAGTCTCTTTTACAGAATAGCTATCTGTAGAGGTACTCCAGAATGTCCATGATATAATGTTATGAAGTAAAATAATATGGTTTTCAAATTTAGCAATGTATCAACTACTTTTTAAGTATCAATTAATGAGACCATGTGACTTATTTTTATAACCTATTCTACTGTCTTGTATTTGTTTGCTTTAAAATTTTAAGCCAACTTTTTGTTTCAGGAACAATTACGTTTTCAAGTCTCATTTGAAAAATATACTACTTAGTTGTCTGTGCTAATATTTTTAAAAATAATTTCTGCCCATATTCATAGAACTTATTTTATTTGGGGGGAGTTTATTTGTTTTTGTATCATGCTAAAATGAAATTAATTGAGTAAATAAAAAATACTTCTTTCAACTTTGGAAGAGATTATGTACTATTAGAGTAAATACTTCAAGTGTTAGGTAGAATACTTCAGTGAAATCATTAGGCTTGGACCTTTACTTTTGAAAAATCTTAAAAATTATAGGTACAGTCTAGAGAGATTGATTAGTGATAAACATATGCTTCTCTTTCAATGGATCAGAGTTTGAATCCCAGCATTTATATTGATCAGCTCACAACCTCCTATAACTCCATTTCCAGGAGATTAACATCTCTGACCTCTTAGGACCCCTGCACTCACATACATTATCCACACACATAGTTATTAAAAATGAACTGAATTGCCAGTCCCCCAACTCTAATAGGCATTCCTGCTCATTCAAAGATCATTCTTGCCGGAGAAGCAGGTTGACTGACAGCAGATTTTCACACCTTCTTCTGTGCATCCACACCCGATTCTCCAGCGTCATTCCCAGCTCTATAGGAGACACACACACACACACACACACACACACACACACACAAACACACACTATCACCACCACTACACCATCATCACCACCGCCACCACCAAAATAACAGAATCAACAATCATTGGTCATTGGTATCTTTTAATAAAAATGGTCTCACATCTTAGCTAGAGCAATAAGGCAACTGGGGGAGATCCAGTAGATAGAACATTGAAAGTAAGAAGTCAAAATGTCTTTATTTGCAGATTATATAATAATATACATAACTGATCCTAAAATTTCCACTGGGAACTCCTACAGCTGGTAAATACTTTAAGCATAGTAGATGGATAAAAATTAACCCCAAAATATCAGTAATCTTTCTGTATACAAACTGAGAAAGAAATCATGGTACAGCACCCTTTAAAAATAGCCTCAATCAATGTGAAATTACTTTGGTAACTCTAACCAAATAAGTGAAAGACTTGTCTGATAAAAACTTCAATTATTTGAAGAAGATATTAGAAGATGAAAATATCTCCCATGATCCTAGATCTGTAGATTAATGTAGTAAAAATAGTCATCCTATGAAAAGCAATCTATAGATTCAATGCAATCCCCATCAAGATTCCAAAACAATTCTTCACATATCTTTGAAGGACAATTCTCCACTTCTTATAGGAATAAACATATCAAGGATATCTACTGTCTCGAAAAAAAACAAAAAACCAAACCAAACCAAACCAAACAAACAAAAAAAGGATATCTAAAAATCTAAAATAATCCTGAACAAAAAAGAACTGCTGGAGGTATCCCTACTTCAAGTTTTACTACTATACTTTAATAATAGATACAGCCTGGTATTGGCATGAAAACAGACATGTTGATTAGTGGAATCAATTTGAAGACCCTGACATAAATCCATCCACGTATACACTCCTGATTTTTTTTCATCTATAAGCCAGAAATACTTACTGGAAAAAAAAGATTCCATCTTCAACTAGTGGTTGCACATAGAAGAATCCAAATAGATCTATATTTACCACCCTGCACAAACCTCAACTTCAAATGGATCAAAGACCTTAGCATAAAATCAGGTACACTTAACATAATAGAAAAGAAAGCTTTGTACTCATTGGCATGGGAGAAGACTTCCTGAACAGATCACTGTTAGCAGAGGCATTAAGATCAACCATTAATAAATGGTACCTCATGAAACTGAATAGCTTCCCTAATGACACTATCATTCAGACAAAATGGAACGCTACAGAATGAGAAAAGACTTTTCTTAACTCCACATCCAATAAAGGACTAATATATAAGGAACCCAAGAAATTATATATCAGAAAACCAAATAATCCAATTAAAAAGTGACATATATATCTAAACAAATTTTCAATATAGTAAGATCAAATGACTAGAACCCTCTAAAGAAATGTTCAACATCCTTAGCCATAGAGAAGTGGAAATAAAAACGACTTTGAGATTCTATCTTATATTTGTCAGAAAGGCTAAGATCCGTAACAAAAGTGACAGCAAGCCAGCTAGTACTTAGAATAAGGAAAACACTCATCTATTTGTGGTTGGGGTGCAAACTTTTATAACCATTATGGATAGCTGGATCTTGGGGTAGATTGATTCCCATCTTTATGAAGAACTGCACACTGATATCCATAATGGCTATAGAAATTTTCACTACCACTAGCTACATCCACATATCAGCAAATATATACTGTATTTTTCTAGTTGTATCCATTTTCCTGCAAATTTCATGATGTCATTTTTTAACATCTGAATAATATTCCCTTGTATAAATATACCACATTTTCTTTATAAAAAATTCCCTATAAAAATGCTCACTTTTCTTTTGGTAGACATCTAGGTAGTTTCTAGTTTCTGGATATTTTGAGCAGAGAACAAGGCTAGCAAGTGCCCTTGAAGCTGAATCTTGGGGTAGATTGAGCCCCATCTTTCTGAGCAACTGCATACTCATATTCATACTGCATTCTACATCCCTCTACAAGGACACTTAGGTATTAAATAGTGACAACCAAGCTACAATCCGTAGACCCAGAGAGATTAAGTATAGAGGAATGGATGGGGGGATGGTGGCACATGGATCTCACTGGAAGTGGGAAATGGAAAAGCTTTTATGAGTGCATTGGGACCAGGGGCTGGGGGAGGACAGGACCTGGAGGATATGCTGAGGAAGATGAGGGGTTGAAGGAGGGAATGCAGGGAGAGACAGCTAAATGGAGGGGATCTGAGGGTTGTATGGAAACCTAGTGCAGAGGAAGGCTAAAATATATGAAGATGATTCTAGCAGCCTCCAAACAATAGGGGAGAGGAAGTCCCATCTGGCCACCTCTCATTATTAAATGAATAATAAAGAAATAGTGATAAAATGACTACTAATGATACTCATTTATACTCATAGATCAGTTTCTTGTTCAGCCATTGAGAGAGGCTTCCTCCTACAGCAGATAGGAACAAATACAGAGACCCACAGTCAGACATTATGAGGAGAGTGTGAGATCCTGGAACATACAGCTCTAAAGGGGATATCTTCATCAAATATTTTCCCTGGAAAAATTCAGAACATACTGTGAAAATGGAGGCAGAAAGAGTGTAAAAGCCAGAAAGCCTGGAGGGGCACCAGAACAGGGCCCTCTAAATCAGTTGAATAAACTCATATGAATTTACAGAATATGAAGGAGCATACACAGGACCTGCAAAGATCTGTGTCAGGTTTTCTACGCATATATTATAGCTTTCCACTTAGTATATTGATATGGTTCCTGAATGTGTGAACTATTGGGTCTCTGATTCCTGCCTTCTCTTTGGCTTCTTTCCTTCTGTTGTTTTGATTTGTCTAAGCTCAATGTGACAATCATTGTTTTTTTCTTATAATATTTTGTTTTGTTATGTTTTGTTGTTATCTCACTGGATGGCCTTTCTTTCAGTCTCTGCTCCACACTTTGTCTCTGTATTTGCTCCCCATGAGTATTTTGTTCCCTGTTCTAAGAAGAACCAAAGCACCTATACTTTGTGTGGTCTAGAGCTTTGTGTGGTCTGTGAACTGTACCTTGTGTATTCCAAGCTTCTGGGTTAATATCCAATTATCAGTGAGTGCATACCATGTATGTTCTTTTGTGATTGGGTTACTTCACTCAGGATGATATTTTCTAGTTCCATATGTTTGCCTAAGAATTTCATGAGTTCATCATTTTTAATAACTGAGTAGTACATCATTGGGTAAATGTACCACATTTTCTGTATCCATTCCTCTGTTGAAGGACATCTAGGTTCTTCTCAGCTTTTGGCTATTATAAATAAGGCTGCTAAGAACATAGTGGAGCATGTGTCCTTGTTATATGTTGGAGAATCTTTTGGGTATATACCCAGGAGTGGTATAGCTGGGTCCTCTGGTAGAACTATGTCCAATTTTCTGAGGAACAACCAGACTGATATACAGAGTGGTTGTACCAGCTTACAATCCTATCAACAATGGAGGAGTGTTCCTCTTTCTCTACATCCTCACCAGCATCCGCTGCCACCTGAGTTTTTGATCTTATCCATTCTGACTGGTGTGAGGTAGAATCTCAGGGTTCTTTTGATTTGCATTTGGTATTGAATAGATAGGGAGAGAATGGGCAGCCTTGTCTAGTCCCTCATTTGAGTAGGATTGCTTCAAGTTTCTCTCCATTTAGTTTGATGTTGGCTACTGGTTTTCTGTGTATTGCTTTTACTATGTTTAGGTATAGGCCTTGAAGTCTTGATCTTTCTAAGACTTTTAACATGAAGGGGTGTTGAATTTGGTCAAATGCATTTTCAGCATCTAATAAAATTAGAAACTTTTCTAATGAAAAGAGTTTCTAATGAAAGTCTTTTTCTTTGAGTTTGTTTATGTAGTGGGTTACTTTGATGGTTTTCTGTATATTGAGCCATCCCTGCATCCCTGGGATAAAGCCAGTATGATCAGATTAGGATTAGGATTAGGTTTGCAAGAATTTTATTGAGTATTTTTGCATCAATATTCATAAGGGAAATTGGTCTGAAGTTCTCTTTCTTTGTGGAGTCTTTGTGTGGTTTAGGTATAAGTGTAATTGTGGCTTCATAGAACAAATTGGGTAGTGTTCCTTCTGCTTCTATTTTGTGGAATAGTTTGAGGAGTATTAGTATTAGGTCTTCTATGAAGGTCTGATAGAATGCTGAACTAAACCCACCTGGTCCTGGCCTCTATTTTTGGTCGGGACACTTTTAATGACTGCTTCCATTTCTTTAGGGATTATGGACTATTAAGATGATTTATCTGATCCTGATTTAAATTTGGCACTTTGTATCTATTTAGAAAATTGTACATTTAATCCAGATTTTCCAATTTGGTTGATTATAGGCTTTTGTAGTAGGATCTGATAATTTTTTGAATTTCCTTGGTTTCTGTTGTTATATTTCCCTTTTCATTTCTGACTTTGTTTATTTGGGTAGTGTCTCTATGCCCTCTGGTTAATCTGTATAGGGTTTATCTATCTTGTTGATTTTCTCAAAGAACCAGCTCCTGGTTTTGTTGATTCCTTGTATAGTTCTTTTTGTTTCTACTTGGTTGATTGCAGCCCTGAGTTTGATTATTTCCTGCCTTCTACTCCTCTTGGGTGAATTTGCTTCTTTTTGTTCTAGAGCTTTCAGGTGTGTTGTCAAGCTGCTAGTGTATAATTTTTCCAGTTTCTTTTTGGAGGAACTTAGAGTTATGAGTTTTCCTCTTATCACTGCTTTCATCATGTCCCATAAATTTTGGTAAGATGTGGCTTCATTTTCATGAAATTCTAAAAAGTCTTTAGTTTCTTTCATTATTTCTTCCCTGACCAGGTCATCTTTGAGTAGAGCATTGTTCAGCCTCCATGTGTATGTGGGCTTTCTGTTGTTTTTGTTGTTACTGAAGACCGCTTTAGTCCATGGTGAACTGATAGGATGTATGGGATTATTTCAATCTTCTTGTTTTGTAACCAGTTATATGGTCAGTCTCGGAAATGGTACCATGTGGTGCTGAGAAGAAAGTATATTCCTTTGTTTTAGGATGAAATGTTCTATAAGTACCTGTTAAATCAATTTGGTTCATAACTTCTATTAGTTTCACTATGTCTCTGTTTAGTTTCTGTTTCCAAATCTGTCCATTGATGTGTGTGGGTGTTGAAGTCTCCCACTATTATTGTGTGAGGTACAATGTGTGCTTGAGCTTTAGTAAAGTTTCTTTTATGAATGTGGTTGCCCTTGCATTTGGAGCATAGATGTTCAGAATTGAGAGTTCATCTTGGTTGATTTTTCCTTTGATGAGTATGAAATGTCCTACTTTATCTTTTTTGATAACTTTTGGTTGAAAGTCAATTTTATTTGATATTATAATGGCCGTTCCAGCTTATTTCTTGGGGCCATTTGCTTGCAAAATTGTTTTCCAGCCTTTTACTCTGAGGTAGAGTCTTCTTTGTCACTGAGGTGCATTTCTTGTACTCAGTGCAATGCTGGGTCCTACTTATGTATCCAGTCTGTTAGTCTATGTCTTCTTATTGGGGTATTGATTCCATTGATATTAAGAG
This sequence comes from Montemys delectorum, assembly GCA_019843815.1. Lineage (NCBI taxonomy): Eukaryota > Metazoa > Chordata > Mammalia > Rodentia > Muridae > Montemys > Montemys delectorum. Next base: position 43,813 of record JADRCD010218077.1, on the reverse strand, counting down.
ATATTAAGGAATAGTGATTACTGTTTCCTGTAATTTTTCATGTTGTTTTTATATTTTTGTGGCTATCATCTTTTTGGTTTATTGAAAGAAGATTACTTTCTTTTTTCTTTGTTTGTTTGTTTTTGATTTGTTTTTGTTTTGTTTTGTTTTGTTTTTCCAGACAGGGTTTCTGTGTATAGTTCTGGCTGTCCTGGGGCTCACTCTGTAGACTAGGCTGGCCTTGAACTCAGAAATCTACCTGCCTCTGCCTCCCAAGTGCTGGGATTAAAGGCGTGCTCCACCACTGCCCGGGTAGAAGATTACTTTCTTACATTTTCTCAGGCTTTGTTTCTCTCCTTGTGTTGGTGTTTTCCATCTATCATCCTTTGTAGGGCTGGATTTGTGGAAAGATATTATGTAAATTTGTTTTTGTTGTGGAATATCTTGGTTTCTCCATCTATGCTAATTGAGAATATTGGTGGGTATAGTAGCCTGGGCTGGCATTCGTGTTCTCTTAGAGTCTGTATGAGATCTGTCCAGATCTTCTAGCTTTCATAGTCTCTGATGAGAAGTCTGGTGTAATTCTGATAAGTCTGTCTTTATTTGTTACTTCACATTTTTCCTCTTACTATTTTTAATACTTTCTTTGTTTTGTGCATTTGGTGTTTTGACTACTATGTGATGGGAGGAATTTCTTTTCTTGTCCAATCTATTTGGAATTCTGTAGGCTTCTTGTATGTTCATGGACATCTCTTTTTTTAGGTTAGGGATGTTTTCTTCTTTAATTTTGTTGAAGATATTTCCTGGCCCTTTAGGTTGGGAGTCTTCACTCTCTTCTATACCTATTATCCTTTGGTTTAGTCTTCTCATTGTGTCCTGGATTTCCTGGATGTTTTGTCTTAGGAGCTTTTTGCTTTTTGCATTTTCTTTGACTACTGTGTCAGTGTTTTCAATGGTATCTTCTGCCCCTGAGATTCTCTCTTCTATCTATTGCCTCCTGTTGGTGATGCTTGCATCTATGGCTTCTGATCTCTTTCCTAGGTTTTCTATCTCCAGGGATGTCTCTCTATGCTTTCTTTATTGTTTCTATTTCCATTTTTATATCATGGATGGTTTTGTTCAATTCCTTCACCTGTTTGGTTGTGTTTTCTTGTAATTCTTTCAGGGATTTTTGAGTTTCCTCTTTAAGGTCTTCTACCTGTTTACCTGTTTTCTCCTGTATTTTTTTTTTTAGGGGAGTTATTTACCCTTAAAAAAAGAATCCTCTATCATCATCATGAGAAGTGATTTTAGATCAGAATCTTGCTTTTCCGGTATGATGGTGTATCCAGGACTTGCTATGGTGGAAGAACTGGGTTCTGATGATGTCAAGTATCATCGCTTTCTGTTGCATATATTGTTATTCTTGCCTCTCACTATCTGGTTATACCTAGTACTAGCTGAACTCACTGTCTCTGACTACAACCTGTTCCTCCTGTAATCCTGGTTGTGCCAGAACTCCTCTGAGTCCAGCTGTCTCTGTTATCCTGTGATTCTGGGATCCTGTGTTCCTGAGATCCTAGGTGTTTCAGAGCTCCTGGGAGTCAAGCTGCCTCTAAGATCCTGAAATCCTGGTGTCTGTGGTCCTTAGTGTGTTACAGCACCCATGATCCTGGGTGTATCTTCTGTGTGTTATGGGACTGGATGAAGAGCTCACACCCAAGATCTGCTCAGGGGACTGGCTCAGACTTGAAGGAAGCTGTGCCCCTGGCTGGTCTGGGGTTCCTGAGTTCCTGGATCCTGTTGGTCCCAGTTACTCCTGGCATTAGAGCAGATGTTGTAGCCACCTCACCCATGATCCTGGGTGTGTTAGAGCAACTCGGAGTCAAGCTTCTTTTGGGTGTTGCGGGACTGGTTGTGGAGCTAGTGCCCAAGGTCTGCTCAGGGCCATAATGTTTTTCTTTTGCAATTTTAACATCTCAAAAAGTAATAAATACTCTATACATTTTAATAATAACAAATAGTAAATGTGTAAAAGAATTATATATGTATTTTATTCATACATATGAACAATATTACTGTTTTTTTTACTAAACTAAGTCTAATATAAATTATAACCTTAAAAAATCTCAAAAAGAGAAAGACTATTATATTTATAGATACTTTTGCCTATTCTGTCTTTTCTTACTGATGCTTGTCTTCCTTTCACTTCCTTTATCACTTATGCTTTTTTTTTTTTTAACAGTTTCCTTAGCCATTATTTTAAGTTAGATGTCCTGGCAACAATTTAGTTAGCTGTAATTATGAAATATTTACCCTTTTTACTGAATAACATTTGTACTGGATAAAGATCTGGTTTGGCAATTATTTTTGCTTCACTCCTACATAAACACTTTGTCATTTCCTTTGACTACTCTGAGTTTTAAGGAGAAAGCCATTGTTCAAATACATTTTGCCTAAAATTGAAGCTTCATTTTCCTTGGCTGCTTTTAAGTCTTTTTTCCATTGCCTAGTTTTCTAGAGTTAAATTATGGTGTGTTGGGGTATAGGCTTTTCTGTATTATGTTATTTAGATTTCCCAGAGCTTATAGAATCTGTTATGTTTCTTGTTCAGTTTGATAAGTTTTCAGATATTTTTTCCTTTGGGTACATTTTAGTCCCTTCTCTTCTTGACATGAATATTATATCTTTGGATAAATCCCCAAAGCTCTTGACATTCTCATTTTTCTTATCAGTGTGCTGTTTGTATCTCACTCAGACAGGGTATTATTTTATTTGCTCAATCAGCTGGCTCTTCTATTTCAATGGTGAACTGTGGGATTTTTATTTTTATCTTTCAGTTATTTCAATTCTAAGATATCCATGTGGTTCTTCTTTGCTGGTGTTTTCTTTTTCTGGTCTAAGACTTTCTGTTTATTTGTTTCAAGTGTGTTGGCTCATTGGAGAATTTTCATAATGATGTTTGGCCAACTTTTTTAGATAATTCTAGTATAATATATCTTAGTATTGGCCATTGTTGAATGTCTTTTGTGGTTGAGAGCTTTCTTATCCTTCTCTCAAAGGATATTTTTTTTGGTTAAAAGTTGAATCTTGTAATTGTTACAATTCCCAGCTCTTTAAATGTTCCATGTTAACTAGGCTAACTTTAACTGTAACATCATTCTGACTGGGGAGGGGTCTGTGGCTGTAATATGTACTATACTCTAGGTTTCCTAGCTTTTGTGAGGTGTCGTTCATGTTCAGGCAAGTCTTGGTGATGCAGCTGTCTTTGAGTCATTTCTGGTCCTGTAAGTAACCCCTCACTCATACTACAAGTAAAACTTATTGGTTCATGGAGTTGAACTAGTGGCATCCGTACTTTGTTCTACTGTTGGATCTCTATCTGGGATGAATAGATGTGTGTTACATCTCTCATGAAAAGTTTTGTCACACAACACAACCCATAAGTTTGCTTTTGCTTATACATATATTTTAGCATCTTACCAAATGAAAATGTAGATAGCTGGTTTATGGGCTCCTGACATAGATATGTATTAGACAGAGAATATAGAAGGGCATGTCTCTGTTAACTTAGAAAAGACTGTCTCTTTTGAACTGGTCAGTTGTCAGTATTAACATTTAACAGTAATTTGTTAGGATGATAGTCCTAAGTCCCTCGTTCATGGTGCTTGTGGCTTTGGGTCATGTCCCTAGAATCTGTTTCTAGTGTGTGTTTTGTTTTAATTTATTCTTTTCCATGTCCCCAGGATCACTGTACTTCTCTGACATATTGCTGAAGGTTTAATATAATTCCTAGTCCTATACACTTTATTCTAAATACCTCCCACCTCTTCATATTCTTCTGAAGTCAAGCAAAAATAAATATGTATATTATTTTTGAAGAGTTGATTTTTCAGTGAACTCATATAACTTATTTGCAGATGTACTTTCTTGTGCTATATCCCTAAAGAAAACTCACTTGACTTTATTTAAGATCATGGAGTTTGTCTGCTTAGGTCTCAGGCTTTCGTGAATTGCTACTGATATATGCATGTGCGTTGATGTTTCTCAAAAGGAACTATGCTTAAGCAAGGCTGTACTACCAAGAGACTAAAATTTTTTCCTGTTAGCACTTTTCTCTAGATGAAGCTTTTAAATTTATTTTCCATCTGGAAGACTTCGCTGAGATGGAGTTCATAGCAGTACATCCTCATGGCATATATCAGTGTCCTGGCACATAACCTGCCTGTGGATAGATTTCATCTGAACTAATGGGAAGATGAATGTGTTTACTTCTGAAGCCAGTGCTGTTCCTTCCCCCAGATTGCTCTGTCACTTAGACACAAGGCTCAAAATGTAAAATTGCACCATGGACAGACTGAGAGTAACAAACATATAATTTGATTAATCATGTCTTCACTAATTAAAATGACATAGCAGAAATGTATTCCCCGGCTCATACTATGGCAGAAACCACCTCCACATTGCAGTCTGTTTTCTGAAATATTGGCCACTTCTCAGCAGTAGATGGATTGATGGGTTTACTAGTTGTATCCAAAGTACTATGCAGGAAAATAATTATTTTGGACATCGTGCAAGTTTCACAGTGCCGCCACACTACTGATTGAAAGCTGTGTGAGTCACAATGAGATTGGTTGTTGACAGCCCAGGAGCAGAGTGCACATTACTAAAAAGACAGGTAGCACTGTGACTTCTGGTATTCTAGAGCATCGCCCAGAGCAGATTAGTCTTCTAGGACTCACTGACAGATACTGTGTTGCTCCATCAACTTGTGTGTTTGGAGTAGGCCAAGTATGTATGGGCCAAAACAATTTTGCTCATTAAACATAATTTGGGGGCTATCATTTTAGGGTTATTAAACATTAGGTTAACAGTTTTAAATTTCAAGGAAAGAAAGCAGGACACACTCTGATGTTTTGTTTGAGACCAAGGTTTGTGTCCCCTCCCAAATGACCATAATTGACAAGGCAAATCAGAACTTCTCTATCTCTGTAAGTTAGACCATTTCTACATCATTCTTAGCACAAGAATGTGTCTTACTTAGCTCATTTATTTCTGAGCATCACTACAATGTCACAGCAGTCTCCATTTCTAATGCATATTCACCTCAGATATAGACAGGCTCTATAGTAGTATTTACTTACTTGTTCTGTTTGTTGTTAAAGCAAAAGCTAATGTGTGATGAATTTGATTCCTTGTCAGGCTGATACAAATAGATCTTTAACACGGATTAGGTACTTTATCCTTCATGCTTTTAAGATGTGAAGGCAATACAGTAACCTAATTTACATATGAGTGAACTCTAACTCAAAGAGGGGTTAAATACTTTCCCAGATACTGAGACAGCTAATAGCAACATGTCCTGTAATTGATGAGTTATATGAAAAAAAATGATAAAATTTACAGAGATAACAAAAAGAAATCTGAGACTCAGAACTACCAGGATCAAAGTAAGAACAATGTTCTAGGCTGTAGTGTCAGAAGAGACGTTCATTTACTTCAGGTGTCAGAGATATCCAATTTAGAAATAACAAGGGGTCTACGGTGTAGATGATGTAAATGTAAGTGCTATACCTCTGATGGGAAAGATATCCTGGGAGTCGGATGTTAAGGAATATTACAAAGTCACACTATGAAATAAACATCACTTGAGAGGTTCATTCGGAAAGACAAGAATGGCTGTCTCTGCTCTAGAGAGAAGCATCAGGGAACGAGCAGGAGACATACTTACACAGGGTTATTTGGAGAAGTTTTTCTGGGTGATGATTTCCAGGGTGGGGATTGGTAGAATTTCTAGCCAACCCCAGGGATTAGTGGGAATTCCAGCTCAGGGATTGATGGGGTTTTGGACTCAAGGATTGGTGGGCTTGAGGGCTCAGGGATTGGTAAATTTTTAACCTCAGAGATGAGTGGGTTTTGGTAGGTTTTCAAAACTTGACCTGGGCTTAGACCTTTTATACTACAGAAAGGAATCCAAAGAGTGCTGAAGGCTGAGTTTTTATAGGAAGCACAAAGGTCTAAGGCTTCAGAAGGGAAAGGGTCATAGCGTGCTGAATAAGGGCAAGAAAGACAAGAGGGACAGAGGTGAACAGTGAAGTAGAGGAGGGGGAGTAGTGAGGCTGTGACCTGAAAAGAGATTTACATTTTCATTGAAAATAACATCTTCATACTACATGGCATTATCTATAGAAAAAGCACTCCCCCTACACTTCTATGTACAACCATTTCATCTTTGCAGCTCTCAGATGAGATAGTGTTTCATTGATGATCCCACTTCATACATGGGAAAGCTTAACTCTGGAGAGTGAAAAAACAAGTGACAGGAACCTAAGGGAAAATGACAAGAAAAGTTTAATGGAGTTACCACCTAGTTAATCTAATCTAATCTCTATACATAGTTGTAAAAAAAATTGTCACAGGATGGATGCTTTTGTGATAGAAGCCAATTGTTTTGAGGTTGTATAGGAAATATGTGTGGGGGGGGAGTGTGAGAAAAAAATAGACAGTTTAGTAAAACTAAACTATAGGACTATTTGCTTCCCAAGGCTACTGTGGGGGAAGTAGAGAATGAAACTCAAGGTTTGTAGCTCCTGAAGTGGATGGAGGAAGTAGAGAAAGGAGAGAAATCAAAAGAAGTTTCCATACTTCTATGGAACATCGACTGGGAAACCCACAGTGTTACTCATGATTGTGAACAACAGCGAAGGCAGGAAGCAGGTCAGGACAGAATGGGTTGGCTGTGTGAAAATAATTCCTCAATACCCACAGGGCCATGCCAGGTACAAGTTGGGATTGTGAAGCTTGGGACTTATTGGAGAGCTTGAAGAATGTTCTGTGTGCTTTGTGGAAACAATTGGTATTTTCATAAGTAAGTCTTGACCCCAAAATTTTGTTGTGTCTTGATGGAAACCTAAGCAAGGAGTTTCTGTTCTTTGTTTAAAAATCTGTTAGATGTTCCTGCATTTTCATTGCGGAAAGAAACGTTTAGATTTTTGATGAGGTATCCTTGCCAGTATCAGCAAAACCCAGCCTATTGCTTGGCATTTTTCTTTCTGACCTGAAATCTCAGGTTCTGGGGTTTCATTGCTTCTATTACCTGTCAGTGAACCTCTGCAGAAGTTCAGGGGCACTGTTGCTTTTCCATTACTCTTAGCATGCCCAGGAGAACAGGAAGAGGATAAGGCGAACTCAGAGTTCTAAAAGATGACAGCTGCTCATGCAAAAGTATTGTCTTCCAAAGAAAATCTGTGTTTCTGGCATCACTAGTTTGATGATAGTTTTTATTACATCCCAATGTGTAGTTTGTTTGTGTCTGGGCAGTATTTCCTTCAACCTGAATTTGTTCTCTAAACATTTAACATCTCAGTATAATCTAAGCAGGATTGTTGTGCTTACATTATTGGTTCTTTATAAAAAGTAGAGGTTGGATTGACTTTTCTTCCTTAACTCCACAATAGGAGTGAATAAACCTTAAAAAGGAGAGAATGAGAGAGGAGAGAGAGAGAGAGAGAGAGAGAGAGAGAGAGAGAGAGAGAGAGAGA
>JADRCD010218077.1:0-29932 GCA_019843815.1 Montemys delectorum | reverse complement strand
TCTTCTTCTTCTTCTTCTTCTTCTTCTTCTTCTTCTTCTTCTTCTTCCTTTAGTAATCATTTTATTCATTTACATTTCAAATCATATTCCTTTTCCCAGTTACCCCTCCACAAATTCCCCCATCCTACCTCCTCACCTCCTTCCCCTCCTCCACCCTCTTACCTACTCTCACTTCATTTCTCTAGCATCCCACTATGCTAAGGAATCAAGCCTCCATAGGACCAAGGGCCTCCCCTCCCACTGATGTTAGATAAGTTCATCCTCTGCTACACGTGTATCTGGGGCCATAGATCCGCCTCTATGTATATATACCCTTTGGTTGTTTGTACCTGACTTTTTATATGGGCCCTTGGTATTTCAACTCAGATCTGCATGCTTGTACAACAAGTACTTACCAGTGAATTACTTTTCCAAATCACAGTATTTTTTATTGACAGATTATTTATTTTATATGTGTGGGTATTTTGCCTGCATATATGTATGTGTACCATGACCATACAATGCCTGAAGAAGCCTGAAGTGGGTGGCAGACTTCTTGAAACTGGAGTTAGATGTTTTTTAGGTAACATGTAGGTGCTGAGAATCAAACCCTAATCCTACGCAAGAGTAGCAAGTGCTCTTACTCACTGAGGAGTGTCTTCTAGTCTCAAGCATGGTGTTATTTTAAATATTATTTTATTTTATGTGTATATGTTCGTGTTTGAATGTATACCACATTCATGAATGAGTAAGTAGAAGATATCAGATCTTCTGGAACTGGAACTATAGATGTTTAGAAGCTTCCATGTGGATACTTGGAACCAAACCTGGGTTCTCTGTAAGAGAAGTAATTGATCTTAATGGCTGAACCATCTCTCCAGCCTTAAAAAAATACACTTAAAAATGAGACTTGCTACATTGCAAAATGCCTTGAATAAGAACTCTATTGTTTGTAATATCTTAATTCTGTGTTCCATCCAAATGAGTGATCTACACAGGGAACATCTTATAAACAACAAGGTCTGAAGAGAACACTTTGCCACATAGTTTCTGGTGTGAATGCAGTTTTAATGTTTCAACTTACACCTCTAAGTACATAACTAATAGTTATTCTGTATCATGCCCTTCACTTCTACACTCCTAACCCAACTTGATAAGAGGAGGAGTACTTTATCCCTTAAGTATAAAAAACAAAAACAAAAACAAAACAAAACAGAAACTCTTGAGGTGAGATTGTTAAATTTTTAAATGAAATTCTGAGTGACCCAGTGACAAAGCTCACATTTTCTATATGTTTGGATTTCTTAGTTTTAATTTCCTCCTGTTATTTGTTTAAGGTTTCAATCTTTAACTCCTGCCAGGGATACAGTTTTAGTTTTCTGTAATAGAGAACAACACTAGAAGCTAAGCCCTGTTCATTTGACAGTACAGGAGGGCTTTATTTTGCTCCCCCACAGATGGACAAAGAAACCAAAGTGAACGTCTGTGGAAGCTAGTTTATTGTTTTGGTCAGTTACGACACACAGAGGTGTGAAGAGAGAGAACTAAGCTGGAATAAACCCCATCCTCATGGCCACCTCTCTCAGACAGCACTGCCTGGCTTATGCTGCCCCACGTTGGTCAAGTGTCAAGTTGTTCTTTCGTCTGTAACTACTAGGAGGAACTCATCTAATTTAACTGCTCTCTTAGGCCATCATTTTAATCTTTGGTTCATGTTATTCTTTTATCAAGCTATTCCCTTTATCTCTGAATTTATAGTTATCAGATTTATAAAAGTGACCCAGAGGCCTGGCCATCGTAGCACAAACTGCAAGATTTGGTGCTCATTTCATGAAGAACTCTTTCTCTGTAAACTTCTCTTGTACCTCTGGTCTCAAATAAATTTAGCTATAAATATTAAATATTAAACATTCCTCAGGCTATAGGCAAATTTAATGTTAGGCTATAGGATCTTGAGAGGTGATCTAACCACATTTATATAGAGGAACTTTTTATAGTAATGACTTTTTTAACCTTTAGTATTTCAGAGAAAAGCACAGAGCTCTGGAAGAGAAGAACACAAAAATCAAGCACACATAGACGATGGGAAAACGATTAGGAGGGATCTGCTGGTCTCTCAATATGTCCTTCTGCTATTGAAAGTAGAATGTTTTTCATATATTGCGATTATGGTTTTTCCTACCCTCTACTCTTTTCAGTTTCTCCTCACCTCCCCTCCTTCTGGATTCACGCCCTTTCTGTCTCTCATTAGAAAATAAACAGGTTCCCACAGGATAATAATAAAATAAGACAAACAAAAATGACTCAGAATAGGAAAAACAAAGAGAAGGAAAAGAGCCAATGAAAAAGCCCAAGAAACAGATACAAATGCAGAGACTTATAGGTTTACATTAAGGAGTCCCATTAACCCCAAAAAGAGAAGATATATGATATACATAAAAACTGTAGGGGGAAGAGGAAACTAAATAAAATAAAGTAAAACAAAACAAAATAAAAGTAAAAAAAAAATTAAAGTCCTGACATGACATTATGAGATAAGAAGCCCTCCAAAGATGCTTTGAGTCCATTTTCTGTTGGCCATCTAGTGCTGGGCATGTAGCATACCCTTAAGTTAGGTAGGCCATGTTTGATGGATATCCCTAGGAAAGATGCTCTTTTATTTGAACACAAACGGAGGCTTGGCTCTATGGGAGAGGGAATGTGGAGGAAAAGACTGGGAGGAGCAGAGGAAGGGGAAACTGTTGTTGGGATGTAGTATATGAGAGAAGAATAAAGAGAAAAAAATAGTAGTTTGTTTCCCCAGTGAGACTTCTTAGATAAAGCTAATTTCTCCTTTGTGCGTGGTTATCAATTAGAGCTAACCTTTGGGTTAGGAATTGGAGTCATGCGTCCGTTTCTCCTTTCTGTCCTAGGTCCTCGTGGGGTACAGACTCCTCAGGCCCTGTGCATGTTGCCCCAGTCTCTGTGAGTTGTTTTGGACTTTGGTCCTGTTGGGTAAAAGGCCTTGCCTCTTCAGTGCCCTCCATCTACCTGTTCTCTCTGACACTCTTTCTGCCCCATGCTCTGTAAGGATTCCAGAGCTCCGAGGAGAAGGATTTGCTGGAGACATCCCATTTAGGGCTGAATGTTCTGAGGTCTCTCACTCTCTGCATACTGCCTGAATGTTCTCATCTGCCGCAGGAGAAGCTTCTCTGAGGATGGCTGAGCAAGGCACTCATATCCCACATTTTTGGTAGTTGGGGCTGAGCCCAGACTTCCTGGGGTGGGAAGCCATATTTAAGCATAGGACAATTTTGGGAAAAAAAGAAAATGATGACAATGAACTCAACTGTAAAAATAAGAAAATAAACAGCATAATAAGTCACCATCTTATTGTGTTAACTTTTAGTAAGTAACATTTTGAAATCTTGTTTCATCTCTCATTCGTTTTTCAATTATTTTATAAACAAATATCTGGTACCCTTAGTTCTAAGGAATATTTCTAATAGTAACTGACTTTCTTTTCTTTTTTTAAATTCTTTTCACTCTTTTTTTTTTAAAAAGATTTAATTTATATACTGTAGCTGTTTCGAGACACACCAGAAGAGGGCATCAGATCCCTTTACAGATGGTTGTAAGCCAGTACGTGGTTGTTGGGAATTGAACTCAGGACCTTTGGAAGAGCAATCAGTGCTCTTAACACTGAGCCAGCTCTCCAGCCCCAAGTTACTGACTTTCTTACTATGTCCCTTGTTATTAATCACAAACTGACAGTATTAAAAATATCTGAAAACCATTGCAGTTCTAATTTGCTCAAGTATCTAAAAGAAAAGTATTCTATCTTTAAAATTTATTCTAATGAAAATACAGTCATTAATAATACAGAGAACTCAGTAGTAATTGCAATGGTTTTCCACTCTAGTTGTCATTTGTTTGTTGAAAAATACAGTAGGTTTTTATTTTTCCAAGTAGGCTTTTTTTTTTAATTATTATTTTGAACTTTGAATTTGGCTGCTTGTCCTATGTTGGCGTTGGCTTATCTACCTAAATTACAAACTTGATGTCTTAATTAATTCAGTCTCTCTCTCTTTTTTTTTAAAAGCAAACTCTTCAAAATACAATTGAAGAGATTCCATGGACTTTCTAGAGCATGATAGGAGGGTGGTCCACTTTCACCTGGGTGATGGTGGGTTGTACCTCATGGGTTCCTCATCAGCCTTTTATCTATTAACTTCCCAGTGACCATTGCCAGCACGCTTTCTTTCCTTTGAATTTACATTATCGTGATTCTAAGTGTTTAAATAATTTGTTGCTAACTTTGTTCCACCAGAATAACTCATTCAAGCAGTATTTCTGTTGCCAAGAACAGTGGCATAAAAAGGCATAGTTAAGCCTTTACAACCTGCCTTTATCTATTAATTTTTGGAATGAGGAAAGTTACTGATGCTATTTCAAAGTTCATCAGTGATTTGGAAAGAAATATTTAGGTATATTTTAAGCAGTCACAGATGAAATCCTTTCTGATTTGCAAATGCTTGCTGCTGAGCAGAGCTAGTTAGCTCTCCTGCCTTTTCCTGTTAATCCATAGTCTTTTCAGTGTTTCTTGGATTTTGTTGTTGTTGTTGGTTTTAGAACAAAATATATGCAAGGCCCATTTGGAATATTCCATAATCTAGAAACATGCATTTCTTTAAAGCTCTTTTTTTTTTTTTTTTTTTTTTTTTTTTTTTTGGAGGGGAAGGTTGAGACAGGGTTTCTCTGTGTAGCCCTGGCTGTCCTGGAACTCACTCAGTAGACTAGGCTAGCCTTGAACTCAGAAATCTGCCTGCCTCTGGGATTAAAGGCATGTGCCACCACCACCACCCAGCAGCTCTTTTACCCTTTTAGTGTTAAACTACAATTCAACTTTAAATGAGGCTCTCAGTTTGCCCATTACTGAATCATCATTTCTTTGTCTTTTTGATGTCTTCAGGAAACAAAACTTGAAAGTAAGTATTACCTTATGGTGAGAAAATCTTTCAGAAATTGATAGTAACATTGGCAAATTAAACTTCAGATTATTGGTATGTACTTTATGTTCTCTGTTTTAATTTGCAAGTATTTTTAATTTGGTAATTTAATATTTGGTAATTTAATATATATATGGAATATTTTGATATAGTGGATATATTATCCACTTCCTGTTCTCCACCCTCTCCAACTCTTCCTTAACCTTTTCCCACATCTCTCTCCTTGCTTTATATCTTCTTCTTTAAGAAAAAAGTATTTATTTATTTAGTTTTATAGCCCATTGAGTCAGAGTTTCATTATTATTGTTATTATTGTTGTTGTTACATGTATGTAACCTGTAGTCAGGGTTTCATCATCATTGTTACTGTTGTTGTTCTTACATGTATATACAACCTGTAGTCAGGGTTTCATTATTGTTGTTATTGTCATTGTTGTTACATGTATGTAACCTGTAGTCAGGGTTTCATTATTACTGTTATTGTTGTTGTTCTTACGTGTATGTAACCTGTAGAGTCTTTAGGTTTGCTGTTATGTACGTGTCTTTAGAGCTGACCATTTAGGACTGGATAAGAGTCTTTCTTGCAGCATGCATTGACTGCTTGTAATTCTTCATATAAGAGTAGTGTCCTGTGAGCTCTCTTCATTTACATCATCATGATGACTGATGTTGTCATAATGCAGGTCTTCTTTAAACAACCATATTGTTGAGATTTATTGGAGCAGCTGTCTTGCCTAGAAAATACTACTCCACATCATATAATCTTTTCCTCTGGTTCTTACCTTCCTTTTGCCCTCCCTTGTATGATATACCTTGAGCCTTAGGGTAAGGATTGCATTGTGGAAGTATCAGTTAGGTCTGGGTATCCAACAGTTACTTATTCTCTGTATTTTTACCAGCTGTGGGTCTCTGTAAAAGTCTCCATATATTGTTAAAAAAAAGTACTTTAAATTAGCAGTGAGAGCTACACTTATCTCTCAGCATAGGGATAAGTATTTAGAATATAGTTAGAAATCATGTTGGTTCAAGAAAATGGAAGTGCTAGGATCTCCTCTAGGGTATATGACCACTGTCTTCATGGGTATCTAGTCAATTTACAGTACCAGCCATGAATTCCTCCTACTGAGAGTGCCTAAAGTCCAATTAGACCACTATTGCTTACCCTTAAGAAAATCACTACTTTGGCACCATTGAGACTTGTTGGGCCCAGTCATTGTTGTAATTTGTAGACTTTATAGCTGAATAGGACTATTGACTGATTTTTCTCCCTCTTAGTTTGCATAGCACCTTCAGGTACTAAAAGAGCTAGTTCTTATACAGGAGTCTTCCAAATCAATTCCAGCTAAATTCCTACATATGTGGTGTCTTCCTTGATGTCTTAGAGACAACGTAGAGACATGGGGAATATTCCACATCGTTTTGGGATCAGCAACTTGAAGAGAGGTTTTCCATGCATGGTACTAAGTTTTTTGTTAATATATAAATTGTGGTGGAATATTAGCACCCCGAGTGACATCAAACACACACACACACACACACACAGACACACACACACACACACACACACACACACACACACAGACACACACACACATACACACACAGATTTATAAAATAATACCTTTCCCTATGGCTTTTTAATAATCAGTGTTTGTCTCAAGTTCCTCCATCTTCCTTTGTATTACCCTTCCCCTTTCCCAAATAATAACCCCCTTTTACCTTTAATAACACCTGTACCCTACTATCCCCCTCTCTAGAGCTCCTTCTGTCTCTCTCCCTCCATAACCCCTTTCTATTTTTCTTGTTTCTGCAATTAATCCATGCTTATAGAGTAAAATCTAAGGCTCTAAAACTAATAGTCACAAATGGGAGAGAATGTGTGGGTCTTGTTTTGCTAAATATGGATTACTGCACTCAGTATACCATTTTCTAATTCCATGATTTTATTTATTTATGTTTTGCAAAGGAGATCAATTCCATTGTACATAGGTACCACAGCTTCATTATCTATTTATCAACAGAAGGACATTTAGGTTATTTTCAATTCCTAGTTAGTGTGAACAAGAGTAACCATGGACATAGCTGAGCAAGTTTCTTTGTAGTACAATATGGAGAGCTTTGAGTATATGTCATGGAATGGTATAGGTGTAGCATACAGTAGATCTGCTTTAAGCATTTTGATTTCTGCAAGTGTGAACCATGAGCAGCAGTTATTTTTAATCTCAGTCCTTCTGATTAGGGTGTGATGAAAACTTAAAGATGTTTTCATTCAAATTTTCACTGATTTCTTAGAATTTTTAACACTTAAAGGGATTTCTTAGATATTTCCCTTCCTTCTGTTGAACTTCCACTGTTCAGATTCATAGTCCCCCTTATTAAAGAGTTTGGATCACTTGTATCCTTGATTCCTTATTTCTTAGTTCTTTATGTGATCTGGATATGAATCCTCACTTAGAGATACATAGATGACAAAGATTCTCTCCTACTGTGATTTTCCTAATGGTGATCATTTTGTTTGCTCTATAGATATTTTTTAGTGTTTTAAAAATGTCCTATTTGTCAATCGTTAGACTTAATTACTGAGCAAATTGAATCCTACTCAAAAATTCTTTTCTTTCTTCTCTATTTTTAAGGGCATTGCTCATGTTTGTTCTTCTAGGAATTTCAGTGTTACAGGTTTCACCCAGAGGTCTTTGATTTGGAGGTGGTTTTTGGAATGGTAACAGACATAGGTCCACTTTCATCTTTCTCCATCTGGACATCTAGTATCCTTAGCAATATTTGTTGAAGATGCTCTCTTTCTTCAAGTCAGTACTTTTGATATATATTGTCTAAAATCAAATGCCTGTAATTCCATGCACTCATATTTGGGTTGCTCTTGTTCCATTGATGTACATGATGTTTGTTTTTGTGTCAGTAACATGCTCTTTTTATTACTATATGGAATGGTGATAACTCCAACACTGTTCTTTTTGCTCAGGCTTGCTTTGGCTGTCCTGCATTCTTTCTGCTTCCACATGAATTTTATAATTTTTCCCCATTTTTGTGAAGAATGTTCATGGGAATTTTGATTGATATTGCATTGAATCTGTAAATTGCTTTTGGCAGAATGATAATTTTAATAAAATTAATTCTATCCATCTATGAGCATGGAAGACCATTTTGTCTTCTATTGTCTTCCTTAATCTAATTATTCAGAGAACTAAAGTTTCCTCTATAAAGTTTCTTATCATCTTGGTTATGTTTATTTTCAGATTATGTCTGAAGCTATTGAGAATATTAATGATTCCCTATTTTCTTTCTCAGCATACACATTAATGTTTATAGAAAGTCTACTGACTTTTGCATGTTGACCTTGTATCCTGCCATCTCATCATTTCTAGAAAATTTTCAATGTAATATTTAGAATATCATATGTATATTATCATCTGTAAATAGGAATAGTTTGACGCCTTCCTGAGCTATAGCAATAATTAATTTAATATTTTAGTTAAGATAAAAATATTTTATTTAGATATTTTTATATTCTGTTCTTCCTTCCTTCCCTCCTTCCTTCCTTTCTTCCTTCATTCCTTCCTTTCTGAATTCTCTATAGATAAATCAATTATTTTTTCACAAAATATTAAATGCTCTTACATTTCCCTAGAACATTAGTCTTTTATGTGTTATACATTATTGATATTTAATTTTCTAAATTACTGTTTTCCTTTTATATTAATTAGTTCTTTTTTTTTGGGGGGGGGAGGGTTCTGAGACAGGGTTTCTCTGTGTAGCCCTGGCTATCCTGGGACTCACTCTGTAGACCAGGCTCTCCTCAAACTCAGAAATCTGCCTGCCTCTGCTTCCCAAGTGCTGGGATTATAGGCGTGTGCCACCACCGCCCTATATTAATTAGGTCTACATGTATCCTTTCTATAGACTTATAGAAGAAAAGAAATATATGTATGTTATATCAACATATCAGCTTCATCCTCTGGCATATTATAGTATCCTACTGATTTATGCTTTTCTATAAAATCACACAATTTATATAAACATAAAGCTCATCAGTTCTTTTCCTTATTACTTCTATGTTATATATCATAATTAGAAAGTAATCTCTAGCCTCATTACTCAGTGATTTTTCCCATTTTAATTATACATATGAATATATTTCCTATATCCCAACTTCTGATACATGTGAAATTATTCCTTACATATAACATGAGCAATGAGCCCAATTTTTACTATACTAATGACTCTACTATTTTCTTAGCACAAAGTTTATATGCTGTGTCTTTGTGTCTACTTTATTCTAAATTTCTCTACATAGAAGAACCATGTATGTATTTGCTGTTTGGTTGGTCTAATGTAGATATATATATATGTATATATATAGATATTTTGCTTTATTATTTTTCCATATGAACATTAAAGTATATCTCTAGAGATGATTCTTTGATAATTTTATTAATATTATATTAAATTAGATAAGGTTATGTTTATGAAAAAATAATTTATATTTTCTTAGCTCTATTTTTAAATCTTTCTGAGATTCTCATGAAACAAGTTCTCTTAAGTAATGTGTCACGAAACAATGTTTTAAACAATTACAGTTGTACTCACAGTATGCTCAGTCTCTTGCTTTGAGTATGCATATAGATTAATGAGAAAGTGATGATTGTCTTCCTTATGGTAGGTTTCTATCGAAAAAAACATGGATTGCTCAAGAAACCTGACCTCATTACTTTATGATCGATCATTTTTTTTTTTTTTTTGGTACTCTGTTTAAAAGATAACGATATGAGGCTGGTATATTTATTGGAGTCTTCAAAATGTTTGTATAGTAATATAGTTTCACCAATATTTATACACTTTATTTAAATATAAGACATCTCATCATTAGACAAAATTTAATTCTTATATTGGAGTTTTATTTTAATCTGGCTACATATGTTATTAGATTATATACAAGTACATAGTGGTGAGACTTTATTGTTGCAGCTTCTGATATTCCTAGAAGACAAAATCTCCATAGCAAACTCCATTTTGCTCTGGCTCCAACAATCTACATGTCCTCTCTTCACAATGCCCCCTGAGCCTTAGTTTTGTAAATCTCACCAACATGCTTTCCTAAACAACCGCTGAACAAACACAATGGTAGACATGCTAAATGGACAGGGAAAATCTCACAAGGCCTGAAGCCTACGGAAAAAGGTACAGGCAATTAAGGAACACTGAGAGCAGGAGAAATAGCCTTCTCCAGGGAAGAGCACACCAATAACACACCAGTTGTTTTATTCAATACCAATTGGTCATTCCTGCAAACATACAAACATAATACTCCATACCAAGTAGACTATATTTATATATTTAGGGATATTTATGCACACACACACACAACAACAACAATAATTAATGAATAAAGTGACAAGTTTAAAAGAGAGCAAATGGGATATATGAGAAATCTTGGAGAGAGGGAAAAGGAAAGGTGAATGAGGTAATTATGCTGTAAACTCAAAAAATAAATAAAAGAATCAATGATTATACACTTATTGAAGCATCCAAATGTAAGGAAGAACAATTACTTAGTTTTATTATTTATTACTTCATATTATTATTTGCATAGTTCTCTAATTAGTTTCATCAGGGTAAATACATTAAATGCTTAAATAATAGAAATGATCAAACCCTATACTTTTATTATTTGCCTGATGAATATACAGGCTTTGTGATTAAATGGCTACTGTGTAACAGACTTTCTTTGTCATTTGGCTTTCTCAGTTTATAGAACTTAAAAGCCTGCCTCATGATTGCAGTGGACTTTAAGTCGGCAGTCTCTTTCTCTTCAGGGCAACTGGCAGCTGTGGACTAGTTTTCTTTATTTGTAGTGTATTAACACGGGAGAAAGGCTGTTGAATTTTTGTAGTAAGAACCAGAGAGGCAAATGTTCTATTAAAAAGTGCAGGTCTCAATGACAGTAAGTTGTGTTGCCCTGATTCTCAGAGCATGTTGGAAATCTACAGGACATATAGAATCCTTGCCCAGGTTTCCTATGGCTAAGGCTGCATAAATTGTACACATACAATCCAGTGAATGTCTCATATTTAGGACCATAGGAAAGACTGGAACCAGAACATGCTTATGTGTCATGTTACTTACATGTTACTTTGAGCAAAATTGTGAAATTTTCTGTATTAGAACTATAGGTCAATAAAACACTACAATATAATAGTGAATAAAACAATATGTTGATACAATGTAGTAATTATATCAATAAAGCATGATTTATTTAAGTTTGCTTATCTTGTGCTAGGGGCTTGTACATATTTTATCTTGGGGTTTTGTCCTGCACAGAAATTAATTTCCATTATATTTTCCACAATACAACTTTTCCTATTAGAGTATAAATGTATAATCAAAGGGAAATGAGTCATCAAGGACACTTAATTGTTTCGGGTTTTCTGGTAAAATTTTATATGATTAAATATTTACTCTCTTGGTTTATAATGTGGCCCTAAATACAAGCTTTGTGGGTGGCAACATTTTTATCCAAAAAAGGGATATCTAAGTTTGAGTCAGTGTATCAAGATATCTGAAGTGATTGCTTCTCTTTTCTAGAAATCATTTCTAAAAACAAGTTTAACATGTAGTTGAGAAATCAATTCTTGTTATTTTAGTGGCAATTCTTTTTAAGGTTTGAATAACCCAGTGTTAAATGTATTACTACAAGGGATGAACAACTAAAATAAAATCTTGGGAAATAATTTGACTCTTCTTAAAAAGGAGACACTAACTTCAGAGGTAAATGGAATATCAGGGCAGACTAAAATAGAAAACAAATGTAAGGAGATTCATGCAAAATACCCACAGATTTTCTTTTCCTTAAATTCCAACAACCAGAGCCTATTCAAACTAGCAATCTTCCAGCCCTGCATGTCAATCCCACAGTCTCGCTTAAATATGTCAAAAGTAGGCACAGGAAATAGGAGCTGGCAGTTTTCCCACCTGTTATAAAAAAGACGGAAGCCCATCATGAATGAAAGCACACAGCACTATATCTGCCATCTGCATAGCTTCCAAATCTCTTCTTGTATTTTACAGCAGTCGCCTGCCAAAACCCCGGAAAGCCGAAACCAGAATAAAACCCACAGTCTGAAAGAAAGAATATGGTAAATAATAAAATCATCCAGACAGCAGAGAAGTAAAACTGCAGAAAATCTGACTGAAATAACAAAACTGTCAAGCAGTGCCTGGAGAGCCGAGAAATGCCGTTGAGAGAGGATTTGGAGGAGAACCGAAGGCTGAGGATAATACAAACCATTGTTCAGTTGGGAGATTTCACAAAGCAAGTGTGCACACGGGTAATAAAATGTTAAGCCTTTCCCAAAAATGCTACTACTTCCTCATTTCTAATATTCTAGCTATGTTTGTTTGAGATAAAGAAAACCTTGTGTCTCTGAGCATTTGGGTTCCATTTTATTTCGATAAGAATGGGCGTCTGAGAGAGACTCAAATGTAGTCAAGGCTTAAAAGCTTTTAATTTGTCATTTGGGATATATTCAAAATTAGAATCCAAATAAACATAGCTTTGCATGAATTAAAGCTAATAACCTGCAAGACATTTTTAGGTATTTTCAGCAACTTGAGATCGAGATGTTCACATAGTTTCATGAGGGAGCTATAGAAAGTAAGATGCAAATTAGTTCTTCCAGCTTAAGCAATTAGTCAGGTAGACACAGGTATACAGTTTCTTAGTGTCCTAACATTTGTCTGAGAGGTTAAAGAGGTGAATCTAATGAATTATTGTTTTAGGTATGTGTTACCTCTGCTTCCACTCTCTGTCTAAAACTGTGTGAATGTGTATGTGTGCATGTGTGTGAATGTATGAGTGTATGTGTGTCTCTATATGTGTATGTATATATATACATATACATATGTGTATGTGTACACATATGCATATACATACATATATACATATATATGTATATATACACACATATATGCATATGTACATATATACACACACATTTTTCCATTTCCTTAAAAAAAGTGACCATAAGAATGTAGAGTAGAGCCTTTGAAAAGGTTCAGTATCTAGAGGTGCTCCTGTCAGGCATTAAGTTCTGGTTGATCTCCAGGACTCACATAACAGAAAGAAAACCAACTTCTGAAAGTTGTCTTCTGGACAACACACATACACACACACACACACACACACACACACACACACACACACACACACTCACACACACACACTCACACGCACACATGCACACATGGGCACTCACACATGCACATACAGACACACACGTGCACACAGGGACACATAATTCACTCCACCCACCCATCTATCCATTCATCAATCAATAAAAGTTTCTCTTTTATTGTATCCAATGTTTTACATATTTTTTTTAAATCCTTGGATAAGGAGTATACTGGCTGGTTGTGTGTCAACTTGACACAGGCTGGAGTTATCACAGAGAAGGGAGCTTCAGTTGGGGAAGTGCCTCCATGGCTGGAAGTCTTGGGTTCTATAAGAGAGCAGGCTGAGCAAGCCAGGGGAAGCAAGCCAGTAAGGAACATCTCTCCATGACCTCTGCATCAGCTCCTGCTTCCTGACCTGCTTGAGTTCCAGTCCTGACTTTCTCTGGTGATGAACAGCCATGTGGAAGTAAGCTGAATAAACCCTTTCCTTCCTAACTTGCTTCTTGGTCATGATGTTTGTGCAGGAATAGAAACCCTGACTAAGACAAGGAGTTTATTCACTTAAGATAATATAGAATACTTGATATAGAAGATAATATAGACTGTCTTGATGAAATTGATGAAACAGTGCAGGTAAAAGTTTTACAGAAATGTATTCTGTTCCCACTCCTCTAAAACCAGAAGCACATCCATATTTATCCATTGATCCTGGGTCCTGCAGGTGCCTTCCTTGCAGAGCCTAAAATTGATTGACAGGTTTTCTTTGAGAGCTAGGGAAGCCACTGGAAGACATGGGTGACTTGCTTATCTCCTAAATTTCCGTGTAAATTGAGGAGTTCTCACACTAGTGTAGACAGTGAGTGTTGCGGTCTAGAAAACAGGATGGTGTTTCTACTTTTGAATATTGACAATGAGGCCAGTTTGCTTTACATGTTATCACAACCAGAACAGTAAAAACAAAAGGTAAAGGTGAATGTATTTTTAGAGATGCTGAGAATGTGTTCCTAAATTTTATAGTGGGGGATTTTACTATAAATCCCTGCTTTCAAGGACTTGTTTTAGCAGTTCTTTCTAGGTAGGAACTTCTTTAGATACTATTCTAAGCAATCTTGGTCTAGTTCTTATCTGAAATGAAGTAATTACTATGTCAAATACTATGTCAAAGCTTAATTAATGAAGAACAGAGGGAAGAAATTTAACATCATCTATATGAACTCATATGCATACACACAATATATATATATATTTATATACACACACACACAAACACATACACTATCACACTACACACACACACACACACACACACACACACACACACACACCCTAGGGAATACTGACGAATGGAAATAATGTAATAAGCCTATTGGCTGGAAGTTCACTGTTTCCTCCTTACTCCCCTGCAAAGTCTGATCAGCTGTTTACAGAGAGTGAGTGATGTGTTTCTGCTTTTAATTATGGTCTTTGACACTCAATGAGTACTCAATAAATATTTATGCATAAATTTATATCTCAGTATAATATGGATCTGAAGGCCTTTAGACTAAAGTTGAAAGCTTGGTCTGTTAGCTCTGTAACATTGGACAAAGTCACCATGAACCTACTTAAACCTTTATTTCCACATCTGTAGACTGTGGCAGCTCTAAATATCCTTCCTCTCATGTGATGTTAGTTTTGCTCTCTTCATCTTTTCTTTCCTATACTGGCTTCATTCATGGGAATACTTCTTCCTGTGATTTTTGTTTCTTTATTCATCTTCCTACATTTCAAACATATATTTTTCTATAAAGATATTTTTCTTCCTTTCTTTTCTTCTATCCTCTATTTAATTGGCTATTTCCTGGAAGTCAGAGGCTCTTTTATCATCAATATTCATAAAAGTCAATATGCCAGTGCTTTCCTAAAATTTTGCCATCATTATTAACTAATATTTAATAATAATAATTTCATAGACAGACAGACAGACAGACACACACACACACACACACACACACACATACACACACACATACATCTCTGTCAGACACAGCTGTAGAGGACATTTTTGTGGAGTCATATCGCTCTCTCTACCTCTGTATGGTCAACAATGGCTTCTCAGACTTGTTTTTTCAAGTGACATGTGCTTTGACCAGGTGGACAATCTTACCAAGTCTACAGGGTTTTATTTCACGGTTGTGGCTTAAATTTTATTCAGGTATCTTTTACATGTGAAACAATTTTTAAGGAAATATATTGTGTAAACAAACTGTAGCTAGGCTATGATGGGTCCTCAATGATAACATTATAAGCTTTCATTATGATGTATGGCAAAATGCTTGCCACTGATCATTTTTAAGGAGAGGATCATTATAGTAGCATTCTACATTTGTTAGAGCTCTAAGTAGAATGGAGTGGAGTAAAACATTGTCAATAATCAGTTGTTTTAATAGATGTAAATAAGAAATAATAATGAAATACACATCATTGGAAGTAAGGAGGGGCAAAGGGAAGAGAACATTTGAAGTTATATGTAAGTGGTGAGACAGTCATCATGTGGATGTTGGCAGACTGGGGAAAAGGTATATCTAAGCAGTAGATATGTCATGGCCTGTTCTACAGTTGTGTGTTGGGAAAGCTCATGTCAGTTTTTAGTTTTCCTCATTATTAGCTATGTGGTCATCTGAATAACAAGCCATACATCATTTGAGGGAGGACTAAAAGATGCCTTATCACTTGGTCTTGCTTTCTGGTCCTTTTCTCTGGGAACTAAATTTTTTTTCCACAATTTGATGGGTTCTGGTTATGAAAACCCCCTGGACAGTTGAATGTCTGCCAAGATCATACTTTCTACTGAGTGTCTTCTCCCAGTCTCTTTATTCATTTGTGGTATCTGTGCTGGCTAGTTAGTAGGTCAACTTGAAAAAAGCTAGATTCTTGTTTTTCCCTTTCATTAAAAACAACTTTCTTTTCTTATGTAGTATAAGTTGATTATGGTTTTCCTCCCTCGGTTGAGGTTTGGTCTGTTGGTGTTGCAATGCTTGCCTCCAAGGTCTGGTTTTCCCCAGAGACTAGGAGATCTTCATGTACACCAAGTGATGCTATGTAACCTGCTCTTTAATTTAAAGCTATTGGTTAAATAATGTGCCTACAGCCTATAGCACAAGAGAGGTAGGCAGAAGTTCAGTTCCCCGGGTTGGGATCTGAGGTAGGAGCACAAGAGGAGAAAAAAAGAGTAGGTGGAGAGAGGACAAGATGCCATAGGGTAGGTAAATCATGAAAACATGGTCACGAGGGTAGGCCAACAGAATAAGAGTGGCCCAAGTGGAAGATGGCAAATTACAACTTTGGATTACAAAATAGCCATAGAGGATGGATATCTGTCCAGGTCTAGTGCTGTTTGAGGCTTATTATAGAAATAAAAGTTTTGTGTCTTTTACCAGGGAACTGAATGACCTAAGACAGGGTAGAAACCTTTGATAAATGTTTACCACAGCATCCCTGTACTTCCCACTGCTCTCTGACGCATATCAATCCCCTTTTTCCCCTCTCATAAGAAAGTAAACACCCTTATAGGGGATAATAAAAGCATTAAACTGGAAGCCATAATATATATGCAAAGAACCTGCTTGATAAATAGAGAAAAAATATAATTAAAATAAAATTAACATAAAATAAGGTTTATTTTAAAAACCCTGACATGCAGGAGCAAACCTCTCTGATTATAGCTGAATAAGGCACTAGTCTATAAGTATAGCATATTTGGTTAGGAGTCATTTTATTGCTAGAATTTTTTATTTGTTTTGTTAAGAACAGTAGTAGTTTGTTTTACCCTACGACCTTGGTTTCTCTAGTCTCAAGTTCTTGGTCGCTCAAGTAGTATCAGATATGGGTTCTATCTCATGGATTGGGCCTTAGGTCAACTCAAATATTGGTTGGTTGCTCCCATGAACTCTGTGTCACTATTGCACTAGTATAACCCGCAGGCAGGATACACTGTAGCTGAAAGTGTTTGTGGCTGGCTTGGTATTTATGTTTCTCCTTTGGTAGTGTGTACAGTATCTTCCTGTACCAAAGATGCTAGCACATAGGGATAAAGACATTTGTAGTCACTACCTGAACTTCTCTATGTTCAATGAGTTGTGTAGGTGTTTTCTTCAGCAATTGGGCCTGCCACCAGTTTGTGGAGAGCAACCCATAATATTGGCAATGTCCTGGACTGTTTGCGAGTTTCCAAGGGTACCACTTTGGCCAACGTCTCAGTTAGATATAATCTTATCCTGGATTATACTGGAAGCTTCATTTAAAGACAAGAAATATATCAGTTAGAGCTTTGCCTTCCCCATTATTTGGCTATTACATTTAGATTCCCTTCATATATGTATTATGTTATGAAGCTTCTATTGTAGTGGGTTTCCATACTACCGCTCAAATGGATCTTAGTTTTACTTGTCTCTGCCCTATTCCTTCCTTTGTCTCCTTGTTACTTCCTTCTCTTGATGTGATCCTCCCATTCCAGTCCTCTCCACCTGTCTCTAACTATCTGTTCTATTTTCCTTTCTTAGGGAGATCTACATGACCCCACTCCTATTCTCTCACTCTAACCCTAATTTCTGTGTTTTTATGCATTATAGTTTAGATATCATTAATGTAAAAGCTGATATTCATGTATAAGCAAATACATAGCATGTCTGTCTTTATAGGTCTGGCTCACCTTATTCAGAATGAGTTTATTTTAGTTTAGTGTAGTTAGGTTTTATCAAATTACCTAATAATTTCAGGATTTCATGTTTTTAATGGCTTACTTATATTCCATGCTGTAATATTTTTTATGTAATCATCTGTTGATTACTGAGGAAGGTTTTAACTATCCTTGTGTGTGTGTGTGTGTGTGTGTGTGTGTGTGTGTGTGGTGTGTGTGCGTATGTGTTTTCTTATGAAAATGAAAATTGTCTTTTCAGCATCTGGGAAGAATTGTGTTAGAATTTTGATAGGTAAGGCTTTGAGTCTGTAGATTGCATGGCCACTTTTACTATATTAATCCTATGGATTCATGAGCATGGGTTATTCACATCTTCTGATATCTTCTTCATTTCTTTCTTCAATGTCTTAAATTTTATTATACAAACCATAATTTATTTGAATATTGTGACCATAAAATATTTTATATTATTTGAGGCTATTGTAGAAAGTGTTGTTTTTCTGATTTCTATTTAGTCCATTTGTCATTTGTATAGAGGAGGGATACTGATTTTTATGAGCTAATTTTTTCCAGATACTTTGGTGAAAATGTTTATCATATGTAGGAGTTTTCTGGTGGAATTTGTAGCATCACTTATGTGTACTATATACCTTTGGTCTCTTTCAGTTTTCTTATTGGTTTAGCCATAACCTCAGGCGCTATATTGAATAGGCATGGAGAGAGTGGAATTGCTTTGAATTTCTCTCTATTTAAGTTGATGTTGGCTATGGGTTTCCTATAAGCTGACTTTATTATGTTTAGGTATTTCCCTTGTCTCTCTATTCTCTCTAGGACTTTTATCATGAAGGGATATTGGATTTTGTCAAAGGCCTTTTCTGAATGTAATGAAATGATAATGTAGCTTCTGCCTTTCAATTTGTTCATATGGTGGATTTTAATTAGAGATTTTTATATGTTGAATAATCTCTATATTTCTGGAGTAAAACCTACTTGATCAAGGTGGGTATTTCTTTGAGATGTTATATTTGCAGATATTTTTTAAATAATATTTACATCTACCTTTATAAGAGAAATTGGTCTGTAATTTTCTTCGTTGGATCTTTATAGAGTTTGGGCATCAGGTAACTGTGACCTCATAAAATGAATTGGGCAATGTTTCTTCTGTTTCTATTTTGTGATGATATAACTTCGGGATTATTGGCATTGTCTTTTTTGAACATTTGGCAGAATTCTGCTCTAAAACCATATGAACTTAGCTTTATTTGGTTGTTAGACTTTTACTTATTGATTCTGTATCACTAGAGGATATATGTCTACTAAATTTAGTCATCTGCTCTTGATTTAACTTTGGTAAATAGTATTTATTGAGACAAATATCCATTTGTTTTAGATTTTTAATTTGGTGCAGTATAGGTTTTTAAAGTATGTTTCATTATTCTCTGGATTTTCTTGGTTGTTATGCCTACCCCCCTTCATCTCAGTTTTTACTAATTTGCATCTTCTTTCTTGCCTCTGCACTAAGCTTTGGTTGATGGTTCAATATCTGTGAGGCCCTATGGGTCCAGGTTATTTGACTCTGTAGGCTTTCTTGTGGTGTCCTAGAGCCCCCCATATTGCTCAATTCTACTCTCTACTCTTCCACAAGACTCCCTAGTTAGCAGAGTATATAAAGACTGAAGTAGCCCCTTCCTGTAGCCAGACAGGACTTCTAAGGGGAAGGAGTGGGACATCAACCCACCCACAAAACCTTCATCCCAAGTTTGACCTGTGCACAAGAAGTGCAGGTATGAAGATGAAATAGATTGATGGAACAGCCAACCAATGACTGGCCAAACTTGAGCCTCAATCATGGGGGAGAATTAACCCCTGACACTGTTAATGGTACTCTGTTATGCTTGTAGACAGGAACCTAGCTTAACTGTCTCCTGAGAGGCCTTATCCATCAGCAAATGGAAACAGATGTGAAGACCCATAGTCAACTATCAGGGCTCATTCTCCTTAAGTACTGTTTTGGTTATGGGCAATGTAGTCAAAATCCCTGCTTTCGCAGAAATCTGTGAAGCAGCATTTGAAGAGCTAATATTTGTATAAAGTCCTTATTGTGTGGTATGTTCACAGTAAAAATGGTTATTACTTCACGGAATAGGAATTGGAGGGCTAGAGACTATCTAAATTGCAAATAAGGTATTTTATCCACTTTCTAAAATATTGCATAATTCAGAGTCATTACTCTCTTCCTATGGGGGAAAGATTCTCAACACTTCTTTATTAGCTTTAGTTTCTAGTAATCAATCAGTAATTACATAATAAAGAGGGGAAATTGGATGTTTAGCATAGAAATATGTAGAGATACTCAATCCCGCCATTGCAATCTGCTCTTGATTGTGATTTCAGCACAGGGAAGTTAGAATGCTCTCTCTCTGGGGCCTCCTCAAAAGACCAGATGAGCAGGACCTGGAATGTCTGCTCTGTCATTTCCCTTTATCTGGTAGTAAAGAAATGGGTGTCATTGTCCTCAATCACTGCTGTTAATTACTTGGCACAATTATTTGAAACCATTGATCTCTACCTTTGGCTCTAAAAAACAAAGGACTTAGTTGTGAAAAATTTGGTGGTGTTTTATCTTCTTTCTTTCCTGAGACAAGTAGCTGAAAGTTTAAAAAGAATTTGGGAATACATGAACATTGACTTAATATTGATAATAGTACAACACAAATGAGGTGTTTACAGATATGAAATGATTTCATGATCATATTTTAAAGTAGAGGTGTTTGCATTTGCACAGACATATATTGTCATGATTACAGATATATAATGACAGCTAGAATTAAGGTTAAAATAATGATGTACAAGGTAAATAAATGATTTCATGAAACAACTTTGGCCATAAGTTGACAGTTTTTGATAAAAGACATTCATCATAATTTACTCTTTACATCTTTAGTGATTATATTCTTATGAAACACAGTTGAAATTTATTAAGATGATTTATAATAAATTTAAACATGCCTATTGATAGAGCTTTTTAGGGACAGGAGAGTACATGCCTGAGTATATTCGAGGGCTTCTTAAAAGAGATTTGAATTGAAAATTTAATTCTAAAAATCACGATAGAGACTTGATGCCCCAGAGAAGGGGGATGTCTGGGGGACCCTCTCAGAGGCAAAAGGAAGGAGGTAGGGGGGAGAGAGGATGGAAGAGTGGGAGAAAAACTCTGAGAGGGAGGACAGGGAATGGGGCCAACATTTTGGACATAAAAAAAATGAAACAATGAATTATAAATTAAAATAATAACTAAAATGAAATAAATAAAACAAAAAATAAAAATCACAGTAGTAAAATAGGCAAAATAATTTATTTTTTTCTACTTAAAAGGTCATCACTTAGGAAACCAGAACTATTTAGAACTACAAATTGAAAACTCTAATAAGTCAATAAAGTTTCATGTGAATAAAAAATACTTGAGTTACAATAAGAAGAAAAGGCTATACATCTAACCTATGGATTCAATTTACTAAGAATGTATAAGGGTGCTTTGTGTGCCAAATACTAATTTAAATGCTAAAAAATTTGGAGATTATATCCATATACTTTAATAATGTGTTTTATGTGGTACAATAGAGGCTAGAAAAAAATGCTGTGAGAACTCACATACAAGGATAATTAATTCTTCATGGCTTGAGAATAAGAGTTATGGAACACATTGGCTTATCGGATGAGAGAAAAGAGGATTGCCAGAAATACAGATCTGTTAATGACTTTGCTTGAGGTCTCCCATGGACAGAATGGAGGGAGCACCATGCGGTTGAAGATACTCCTTGCTGGAGAAGAGTCTGGCAGCTAAACTGTGATTGGACCTTAATTTATGACATTAGAAGCTTTGGTTTAATCCATTGATCATTTTAAAGAAGATATTTTAAGAACACTATCCTAAGTAGAGTGGAATAGAGGAACAAAAAGCCATTGACAATAACAAGTTCTTTTAGTAAATATAAGTAAGAGATGATGATGAAATTAACATCATTGAAGGAAGAAACAGATAAGGACATTTGGAAATAAGAGTAACTAGTGAGACAGTAATCATATGGATGCTGGCAGAATGGAGAAGTCAAATATGTACTTGCCTGTTCTACAGTTGTATGTTGGCAAGATCAGATCAGTTTCTGGTTTCCATCAGCTTTCAAAGTGTTTCAGTATGTGGTCATTTGATGACAAGCCATGCATCATTTGAGGGAAGGCTGGAAGGTACTGTGTATCATTTGTGTTTGTTTTCAGGTATTCTCTCCTGAGAAAGTACTCAATCTTTTCAACAAATGATGAGTTCAGGATATGATAACCAGCTGGAAACTGGAATATATGCCAGGATTACTACTTTTGACTGAGTATCTGATCACAGTCTCTTTATTCACTTTTGGTAACTGTGCTAGATATTTATTAGGTCAACTTAAAAATAGCTAAAGACATTTTGGAAGGAGGAATCATTAAGAAAATGCCCCACCATATTGTTTTTGGGAAGTCCTGCAGTACATTTTCTTGACTGATGATTGATAAAGGATAGGCCAGCTCACTCTGGCTCAGGCCTCCCATGGGATATGGGCATGAGTTCTTTCAGGATACAAGATAAGCAAGCCATGGGATGCAAGCAGTAACTAGCCCTTCTCCATGATTTAGCATCAGATCCTGTTTCCAAATTCCTGCCTAGAGTTTCCTTCCTGGCTTCTCTCAGCAATGGAGTGTGCTCTCTGAATTGTAAGTTGAAACAAACACTTTCCTTCTCAAGTTGCTTTTGTCATGATGTTTTATTATAGCAATAGAAACATTAAACCAATATCTGTATGCTGAATTATTTGTTGTATCAAGCAATATTTTGATTGGTTCAATATGCAAATTTCCCCAGGAATTCCAAGTTGTGTTGATCAGTTGACTACCCTCCTGTCTAATCTGTTTAGACTTGCTTGCTTTTAATTCTGATACTCTTCCCTATCATATGGTATATTTGACCATTCTAGCTATCTGGTCCACTTGTGCTGAGATTCCATTGTCCTACTTGCTATTTGCAGTTCTGTTTCCTACTCTGACTCTGAATCTGCAGAGGACAGTTGCCATGAGGTTCCCCATCAACATTCTCTATTTTTCACCAATGCATTCCTTATTGCCTTGATTAAACAGAATGTTTTCCTTTAGGCTTTTCTGTAGAATATAGTTAGCTCTATATCTTCTGTTCTTAGGTGAGCCTTCTACTGGTTTATTTTTAATGAATATTTTGTTTTCCCCATAATACATCAGAATAGTCTTTCTTTTCTGTGCAATACAGAATAGTCTGTGACTTTTCCAAGCATTCAAGTCATCTCAAGAGCATCTCAGAACTCTTCAGAGCTTTGTCAAATATTAAATTTCATAACATGAAAGATGATATGTAAAAGCAACAAGAATTAATATCTGACTCTAGCTTCACTCTAGATCCAGGGTTCTCAAGATAACTCTTGAGCAACATGCTAGGTTCCTCTTGTTATTATTAGTAATCCCCTATAGACCTTTTAATGTACAATTTATTTCTCTTGGAAGGTCCAGCTTTTATAAGTTGGGATACAAAGGGATACAGCTTCCTTATTGATGGGAAAAAAGATGTGGTAAGTCCACTTACTGTCTGTCTATAAGGAAACCCTACCACATTTGAGATATTGCCTATTCTTCAAGTAAAAGTGTATTGGAGAAGTAATCTCCTCTACTAGGTATGTTGACCCAGGGCAAGAGGTTTGGGAGAAAACTAGGTTCTTAATTTTCCCAAAGCATCTACCCAGATAGCCTTTAATTGTATCTCAGATTCCCATAGTTTATTGCTAGGGCTCCAGAAGCCTTTGAGGGAAGAAAAGTAGGTCAGTATATGACAGTGTGATGACTTGGTGAGCACAGATGTGCCATTTAAAATCTAGCTTTAGGCATATTTCTTGCTGAGCTCTAGGGCACAAATCATACTTCAGAGTTGTCCTGAACTACAAGCTGGCTGGCTTCCACTGAGAAATGTCCCAGGGTTGAACATTTCTTAGGAAACAGTAATCTTGTGTAGTCAAAGTTACTCTCTGAAAAATGAGAAATTGTACGATGTTATCAACCAACATGTACCATGCCCAAGATATAAGTTTGTAAGCTTGGTAAAGGGAGTCAGGGTGGAAACAACATAATTCACTAGAAAGTCATTTTTGGTTACATATTGCTGTTCTTCTTTCCATAACACAAATGAGTTTTGTATACATTTTGTAAGTGGTGTGATTTAACTTATCTATTCAGTAATGATGAGGAACAATAATATCTATCTGTTATGAGGAAAACAGGATAGACATGACCCTTATCCTCATATGGACATTCTAGTGGATACTGAGACTGAGAAACAAATATGTAATTTCAGATAGTTATAAGTAGTATTGAAAAGCTGAAGATATAATGGTAATTGTGAGATTAACAATGAATATATATTTTGTATTGAATTATAAACCAATCTTTCCTAAATTTAGTTTTCAGAAAGTGGGATAGTAAAGGATGCATGGATAAAGAATATAAAACCCAGAAGATGTAGACTTTAAAGGGAATAGAAGTCTTAGAGAAAGTGTGTTACCATCATGTGAAATTACATTTGAAATTAGTACATGTGGGTGATTGAGTAATGCTTAATTTGATACTTATAAATATCAAGACATGTCAGAATGTGTACAGTGTACTAATATGTTTTATTTCTCTGAAGTAATAAGAAGGTACCATGGTCTTTAAGTAGTAAATAAATGCCTATGAATCTATCTAAATATATACATATATAAATAATAGTATATGTGTTTATATGCATATATGCTTGTATGCATAGGTTAATATATACCAACATTATATATTTCAATAAAGCAATATGCTATGCCTTTTGAAGTATATCCAATAAAAATGTTTTTAACTACAAATATTTCTTGTTAATTTTCTATTCTTTTGTGGGAGTACTTACATTTTTATGACTGATTGATACATCTACATCTTTACTAGTGTAAAGAGATCTGTCATGACAATTCTCAAACACATGAATATGCACAGTTGTGTGGATATTTTTTACATTAAGTTTTCCTAGAATTGGGATTGAAGGTCAAATTTCTAATCATCACAGGTTTCACCAAATGTTCTTCTGAGATAAGAGGATATTCCCACTTGTCATGTGACTATAGTGTTATTATCAGATGTTTTGATAACAAAAGTTGATGATCAGGCAATTTGTGTATATGAGTTGACAGTTTACTTTGAATATTCCTTATTTGGGTGAATATGATACCCTCAGTTTAATTTTTCTTTAGAATTTAATATGTGAGCACTGTATTCATTTTATTTCCACCTCTCATTCTCACCCCTTCAACTCCTCCTTGAACCTGTAACTTTTACCTTTCAAATTTATGACTTTTAGTTATTATTATTATGTGAGCACACATGCATGTCTCTGTGTATGTGTGTTTGTGTGTGTGTGTGTGTGTGTGTGTGTGTATGAATATATGCATGTATAAATACGACCTGCTCAGCCCATTTAGTGTTTCTCTGAGGTGTATTTGTTTAGGGCTGATTTCTTGGGATTTAATAACCTATTAGGGGGTTCATTCCTGGAAAAGACTTATCCTCCCTCTCACATTCCACTCTTCCTCTTCCTACATTATCATGTCAACTCCTGTAGTTGTGCGAGTTTTGTTTAACAACTATAATTTTGAAATGTCATGGGTGCAGAGTCTCTGTCCTATAGAAATACTATAGCACAGCAAATATCCTGGTCCTCTGGCTCTTGTGATCCCACCTCTCCTCTTCCATGATTTTTCTTGAGCTTTAGGTATAGGGGTTATGTTGTAGACATATTAGTTTGTATAAATTGTGGTTAGTCACCCTATGGTTATTTGTTTGCTGCATTTTGACCAGTTGTGGATATCTGTGATGGTTTCCAGCTGCTGTTTTTATCTATTTTTTTCTTTGATGATGGGTAAGAGTTATGGAAATTAGTGTGGAGAACTGAAAGATACATAAAACATAGATCTACCACAGGACCTAGATATACTACTCCATGGCATATTCTCAAAGGACTCAACATCCTACTCTACAGATGCAAGCTCTGAATTGTTCATTGCTACACTATTCATAAGTGAGGAAGTAGAAAGAACTTAATGTTCTCAACTGATGAATGCTCTTGATTTTTGTAGGTTTATGAGTCATTTGTACTTAAAGGATGACCACTTTAAAGAAGAGCTAACCTATGTTAGAAGACATCTGTGGAGTCAATGAAAGAGTCATGCCTAGATGTCCCCTCTCATTGACCAACAAAACTTTTAATTTTTTTCCCCAACTTTTTAGCTCAAAGGCTATGTGGTATTTCTGTGCTTTTGAGAAACAAATCACTCTCTCCTGTGTCTTTCTGGATGTACACTGACTAAAGTCCCAAATTATGTGTACTATATTAAATTATTGGAATTCTAAGTTATGCAATCTCAGCCAAAATCCAAAATGTATAGGAATATCATAGATAGATTATATTGTGTTTTCTATTTTTATGTCTTTAATGTCTCTAACCCCATTGGTGGCATTTTTATGAAGTACAAAATTTCTGTTTTAATATTCTTTGTAAATACAAAAATTATATTTACTTAGATTTACTACTAAGCAAACATTGCAATACTGGATACCATCAGTTAACTTGTTTTTAGTCAATAATATAGTAAAATATTTTCCCAAATAAATGTGTAAAAGTCTGTTCTAAGAGCTTGAAAAGATTGTATAGAAAGAACACAATACAATTAAATTCCTATACAGGTGGGTTTTCATGGGATTTCAAGTGTTTTCTTCTGCAAATAGTGCTGCCATACACATATTTATATATATATATGTGTGTGTGTGTGTGTGTATATATATATTTATAGTTATATATGCATATATGTGTGTATATAAACATATAAGTTTGTATGTGTAGTGTAGTGTTGTATGTAGTGTGTAGTATGTAGGTATCTTGACATACTTGCATATTTCTTTAAAGTAGAAACACTTCAAGTATAGAATGATGAAGATAAAGTTATGAAATTTAAAGTTTAGTGAATATTTGATAATAACATTTCCTGCATGAATCTATGACCTTACCAGTACTGAATGAAATTAAGTAGTTTTCTAAACTTCCATCAGTGCCAAATGCTGCTGGCCTTTAAAGATTTCACAGCATTATCATACAAATGTTAAAAGTTTCTTTCTTCTTTTCTTTTAAAATTTGCACAATTCTACTTCTGATATTGTGATTCGTACACATATTCAAACGTGTGAAATATCTTTTCATGGTGTTTGGTCACATGGATAACACAAAGTTTACATATTTCAGAAGTTTTCTAAACATGAAGTATATTGTACATTGTACAAATATCTTTTCCCAGTTTTTATCTTTTCACTTAGGTATTGGGTTTGGTGGCCATGTCTTCTATCTCCATTAAAATAAAATAAACCTGCATTTCTCCTTCTGGTTTTTAAGGATCTCTTCTTAAGATTTTCCTATGTATAAAATTATTAAATATTCTAAGTTTTTTCTGAAAGGTTTACAATTTTTCTCTTTAAAGGTTTATTATGATTTAGGTCTTTGGTGCACTTACAGTGATGATTTTAGTTTATTGATGCTATACTTTCCCAGCTAAAGATACATTCACCTAAAGTGACTCCTAAATACTGACTGGGAATATTAACCTAATTCTTCCAGGACCATCACAATTCACTGTGTGTTTAGATTTATGCTTTTTTTTCTCCTGCTAGATGTTAAGCTTAGTCAAGAAGGGTTATGCTTAACTCATATTGACATTTAGTCGTCATGGTAACGACGGTATTAAGAAGGGAGATATTTGTGAGGCAATTAGCCATGGGAACGCTTGTCTCTTACGTAGATTGATTCCATTGTCAGAGGTATAGGCTCTTCATAAAAAGGCAAATTAGTCTTCTATCCTCTTAGTCTTTTTCTTTTTCTTTTTTTTTTTTGTCATTGTTGTTTCACCTTGGGATGATGCATCAGGAAGGGACTTGGAAGACGCTTGTCCTCTGTCTCATAATTCTTAGTTTCAGAACCTAAGATAGTAAATTATTGCACAGTTTAAATGACCAAGTTAGCTCATAGCAGCACAAAGTAGTCTAAGATGTAAGCACAGGACTGTTCCCTTCCTTGTCATTGGCATCTCTCAGTCCCAATGAATAGGAAGTTTCCCCTCTCATTAGCCATAACTGTGTCTGGCTTTTTCTCTCACAGCGTCTGTCATGGTGGTGCTGAGTTATACTGTACACAGGAGAATTTCCCACTGTGGGATGCCTAGGTAAGAAAATAGCAGTGGTTCAAAATAGTATCTGGTGTTGCTTTTGCTAGTATTATATCTTGAGATTCCTTCTATGGAAAAGTGGATCCAAAAGATACATAAAAAAGAGTTAGTAACAAAGAATGAGTCAACTGTTTTATCTGAGTAGGAGTTACAATAGCCCTGTGTCATCTACATTAAATACACTGTACTAAGTAGGATTTTTGTTGTAGTGACAAATACTTGAAAGAAACAATAGGGGAATGCCAGGGCCAATAAGTGGGAGAGGGTGGGGTGGCAAGCATGGGGAGGGGGGAGGCAACAGAGGTTTGTTCTTGTTTTTTGGGGGGTTTTTTTGGTCTGTTTTTTTTTTTTTTTTTTTTTTTTTTTGAGGGGGAAACTGGGAAAGGAGAAATCATATGACATGTAAATAAAGAAAATATCTAATAAAAAAGATTATAACATGATAAACAAACAAACAAAACAACAACAACAACAAAAACCAAAACCACAAAATAATAGAGCCAAGACTTAGTTTTGGCTCAAAGTTTAAAGCCCATGATCATTTTTTGTTTTTTGTTTGTTTGGTTGTTTTTTTGCTCCTGGGCTTATGGTGACACAGACCAACACTGTGGAGAGAACATGGTGGAGTATAGTTGGGTATCCCATAGATACCAAACAAAAGTACAGAGAGGAATTGGGACAAGATATAGCCCTCAACAACACATCACCAGTGACCTACTTCCTTCAACCAAGCTACAACTCTGAAAGTATTATAATTTCTTAATTTCGTCAAATTATGACTGTATTGGTATACTGGTCTATTGATTTGTTAGATTCCTAATGATGCAGTGACATTTAAATGATGGATCACCTAATTGACATTGAAACATTTAGGACATGACCTTTCATCAAGCAGAGTTCATATCTCAACCCTACCTTCTTTCTCCTAGAGAAGTGATTCTATCTTAATATACTATTGATGAGACTATACCCTTAACAGGGGAACTATGATTTCATTACCGTGAATTATTTAACTTGAATGGCCTAATTTTTTTTTATTTTTAAAATTAACCAAATAATAGGCAACATAGCCTTAACTGAATGCTTAGCATATAGAAGAGGTTCATGATTCGGCCTAATTTTATCATCATCATATTACATATTTTTCAAAAAAATTTCAAAAGTTAAAAACCTCTTATTTACACTTTGCAAGTGATAAAACTTTGTCTTTGGTTCACTAGTTTGTATCGTTAAGATACCTTAACCAGTAAATTGAAAGAATCAGGATCTTTTCCCAGGTATGTTTTATAATCTTTCTAGGCTTAATGCACAAATTGACATAAGATTAATAATAATAATAATAATAATAAGAAGAAGAAGAAGAAGAAGAAGAAGAAGTAACCTTTCTACATGTGGACAGGAGTTGCTAAATTTTTTCATTATCTTTAAACTCTTAATACAGGTACATGGTAGCTTTTTTTGTGGTTCAGATTTCTCTAAACATGATTTTTTTCTCCTATCACAGACAGGAAACAAATGAAAGGACAGAGAAGAATTGGGGACAATATATTACTCCATTGAACACATTTCCAGTGATCTACTTCCTTCATGATTTTTGCTTTGGTCTTGGGAAACTAGGAACCATAGCCAATTCCAATACAACTGAGATATATGAGGTTTGCTAGTGAGGGCCTTTCCAGTAATAATTCTTCTCTAGCTCCTTATACAGAGGACACTGGGGTTGCCAGAGAGACATACATGACTGAGAAGGTTTAGACTTAG
>JADRCD010218076.1:47549-56633 GCA_019843815.1 Montemys delectorum | reverse complement strand
TCTTCTTCTCTCTCTCTCTCTCTCTCTCTCTCTCTCTCTCTCTCTCTCTCTCTCACACACACACACACACACACACTGTGAACTATTGGGTGAGCCCTTGGAATCCTAAACCATAAAAGGCAAATGGCATTTTTATGCTTCTAACTACAATCTGAGATAGGAGCTTAAATCCAACCATTACCTCCCTAACAAAGCCTTCATCAACCCTAAGGTGGGTCTACGTTGTGTTTGTGTGAGCATATTATATGGCTCCCTGATTTTGTTGCTTAAGTGAGTGCACTCTTGCAGAATTTACCCCTCAATACCAATGAAGTCATTGAGCAAAACCAACATGAGCAAAACCCCAGAATCATTGTTGAATTTTGGAGGCTGAATGAAAGGGTAAAAGGGGGCATGTGGCTGTCCCAGGGAAGGCTGCCCTGGGATGACACTGTCGCTGTCGGGACATTCTCACCTGTCCCTTACAGCGGCCTCCACCTTCCTGTCATCACTGCTGTCTGTGTGTTAGGCATCACAATAGTGGCGGTTCTCCTTGGGGTTTCTGGGTCACTGTGCCCACCTGTGGTGCTCCTGTGCCTCACTGTTCTTCACTTCCACTTCCCTAAATAATTCCTCACCAGCCTTCAGAATTCATCTCAACATCTCAAAGAAGGGTTTTCTAGTTTTAGCCTGTTTGCCCTAATAGAAGTCAAGTCCCTGATGGCATGACTTCATGCATTCTCAATTTCTCAATTGTGTGATCAATTTATTTCAGTCTGTTATTTTCTCAGACCTTTCTCTAACCATAATATATCACATGTAGTGTTCTCTCTCTCTCTCTCTCTCTCTCTCTCTCCCTCTCTCCCTCTCTCTCTCTCTGTGTGTGTATAAAATTATTTTGAGATGGGGCCTCTATGTATAGTCCTTGCTGGCTCAAAATTGTTATATAGCTGGGGCTAGCCTTGAACTCCTGATCACTCTCGCTGTACATTCCAATTGTTAAGATCACAGGCGTGTACCACCATTTTGGGTTTATGAACTTCTGGGAAATTGAACCCAAGGCTTTCTGTGTGCTAGGTAATGTATAAACTAATGATACAACTGCTCAATGGTACGCTTAAAGGGAAGGTTTTTATTGTAGATATGAGAGAGAACAGCCAGAGGCATCTGGAAGTGTGTAGAGCAGAGCAAGGAGACTGAACATGGCCAGCTGAATGGGCCTGGCCATGATGGAAGCAGGAATAGAGCTGGGAGGAGGGAAGTGAGGGGAGGAAAGCAGAGAGGGAGGGGGAGAAAGAGAGGGAGGGAGAGGGAAAGACAGACAGACAGACAGAGACAGACAGGCAGGCAGGCAGGCAGGCAGGCAGGCAGGCAGGCAGAGGCTGAAATAGCAGGGTTGTAAGGAGACTGCATAGACGAGAGAAGGATGCCTGTTAGCTGCAGGGTGAGAAGAGCCAGGATACCAGGATGGACTTTGAAGTGAGTAGTGGTACGTATGATTCAGAGGGAGCCTGGGGTCCAGCATACACTTTACTGTGTAATGAGCACCTCAGATAGCCATTTGTCCCTTCTGCCTTTTGGAATTTGGGTAACTTGAGTTTCCTTTGGATCTAGCAGGTAATCCCTCTAGCAACTGGCTACATATCCAGCATCTTTCTAATGTATTTTTGACCTAAAAGGCCAAGTGCAAATAATCATGTTAACTGGTTGATTGTATATGTAATTCTACTTTCTAGTCTAGACTGGTCCATGTCCTCACTCGTCCCACAGTCTAGTGGGAAAACATAATACACAAGTATAAATAAATAAAGCAAATACACACATACTTGGCAGCTAGCGCCCCCTGGGTGACTCTGGGTGCACACTCAGAATCCCTACCCTGCTGTATTTATGCCAAGGCATCAATGCAGAGTAAGGGAGGGGTAGCTGAAGTGGCCTCCTCCCTGACCTTGGGGCTTGATGTCTTCCTCGATGTCTTTCTATTCTCCAGTGCTCTGTCTTTCTGCAGCATTGGCATTGAGAAACAAGTAGTGTCACCAACTCCACTTCCTGTGTGAATGTTAGACATCATAAATCAAGCCCATTGTTCTTTCCCAGTGACATCGGCTCAGCCTTGGAGCAAGCAGTCATTGGCATCTATCCGTTGGAGGTGGCATGCACATTGAAGCTTTGAGCCCGGCCTACAGCTTTTGTGGCTGTGCCTTTTTACCAAAAACCCAGTGCTCAAGACCCCTCCTCTGTTTCTATCGTCCTTCACCACAGTAGCCAACAGACATGTGCAGCCATGTAAATGCAACAGTACAAACACATTCCCCTGACAAGGACAGAGAGACTTTTACAGCTTTCTCAGACTGGCTTGCTGCAGGTTCTTGCTGTATTACTTTCAAATTGTTTCTGAACTGCCAGTATTGTTGTGCCGAGAGGCCTGCTTAGAGAGAGAGCTCATTCAAGAACTTTGGCTTGTAGTGCTGCTATTTTTTTGCCTAGTAGTCTCACTGAATTGCGATATTTGTCCTTGACCACTGGAAAACACTCTTGGTGAAGTTGCTCCAGAGAGCTTTCCTCATATTCAAGTTCAAAGCCTTTATTAGTGGGTAGTTGAGCCACAGCCTGAAGCACCATTGACATCTGCTCTTAGCCATTTACTAATGACTGTCTTCACACTGGGGGATGGCTCTGATGGCACTTGCTGTCCACAGTGCACAGGCCGGGAAAGTTAACACCATCAGAG
This sequence comes from Montemys delectorum, assembly GCA_019843815.1. Classification (NCBI taxonomy): domain Eukaryota; kingdom Metazoa; phylum Chordata; class Mammalia; order Rodentia; family Muridae; genus Montemys; species Montemys delectorum. Next base: position 53,923 of record JADRCD010218076.1, on the reverse strand, counting down.
TATCCACAGCAATGGGGGTTGGGGTTGGGGCGCCACTGAACCACATAATAGGCACAGTCCTGAAGTTACACACTTAAGGTGTTCTATTCTTAAGTTACCTTACACGATAAAATTCTCAGTGTGCTCTGATCACTGGTGACTTTGGCTATGTATGGGTCAAAAAGCAAGAGAGGATATGAAAAACATTTCCTGAAAACACCAGGTACTTTCCCCAGCCCCCTTTGCATCCATTTCTTCCTTTCCTCCCGCCCCTATCTGTGAGGGGGAAGACTAAGCTCTCTCTCACACAGGAGGAAGAACTGGGGAATTAGTTCTCAGGATCATCGCCTGGGACTCGCTGCGTCTTTGTCTAGCATGCTGTATGACTGTCAGGAAGGAAAGAGATGAAAAGGGAGCCCCAGGGTGGATTTTGTGAATTTCCTCCCTGTTAACCAGAATGAAAATGTGAAGGACACCTCGAAGTGGTCTGAAATTCTTTCATTTACACATTACATTAGCCGGGAGCCCCCTCAGCAAGGTAGGCAGCATGCAGCAAGGCCTGGAAAAACAGTGGAGACCTAACCATGTTCTTCCCTCACTCCAGTGCTGGAGAACACAGACCAGGAGTGAGAGTGGGCTGCCAGGGAGAGGGCCAGCAAGGAAGATGGTTACCACTGACTAAAAACTGTGTGTGTGTGTGTTGGGGGGGGGTAGGGTTGGGGAAGGAGGACCCCTTAAGGTCATTCTGACTTCTATATATGTGCACTAGTGTGTGAGACTGGAGTTCTTACAGGCTGGAGCATCAAGGAGTTCTCTTCCCTGAGATTTCTGGGTAAAATATGGCTGGCTGCCTGTGACGTCAGTGGCTTCACCAAGCATGAGGCTTGGATGTTTGTGAGGTTCATGACAGAGAGAGGAAGAAAGGTTAGATTCTCACATCCAGGGCGGTCTTAGCTTTACTGTGTCTATAGATGCTCCAGGTAGGCTTACCTGTGCACTTGCTGGGTGTGACTCAAACAAGGGTACCTTGCCTACAGTCATTCCACGTCAGAGTCACAAATTAAATTTTTGATAGATATACCTCCATTTTTTCTTTTAATTCAGATTGTAGATGACTCTGGAATTTAAAGGTACCTCATTCAGGGACCACCCTGTGTTCTATGGGGATTTGATGTTTATAGTAATATCAACATGTCAGAAGGTTTTGTTTTGTATGAAGATTGTATGTATCACTAGCGAGAGCATGAGAGATGCAGAGAGGAAGAGGAAATTCTTCAGGGAAAGGCACTGTTGAGGATCGAAGGACTTGGTTGGTATGATGTTTGAAGATACTGGGAAGTCTTTGATGCATCTAATTGTGGCCTAGAGCAGAGGTGGCAGATATACAGAGACAGCAGTAGAGTAACTCACATCCCCCACCACATTATTTTACTTTCTCTTCATGCTTCTTTGGAAAGGGAAAACACAAAGCTGGTTTATACAAAGTTAACCCATTAACTTTACACTGGGTTAACCCTGAAGGCCCAGATCCCTTCAGGTTAGCCTCAGTGCCCATGTGGTGCCAGGCAGAGAGAGGAGAGTCTGACTGAGGTGCTGCTCCAGCCTGGGAAAATATCCACCTCTCTGCTCTGATTAATTAGAAAAGTGGAGATGCTGATTGAAGCAAGGTGTAGAAGAGTCACAAGAAGAAGCTACACATGGCTTCGGGGACATCAAAAGAAATTCTGTCTGTCCTCACCAAGCAAATAAGTAAGACAAAGAAGTTTGGTGAGATGGCCGATAAATGTGTGCACAAATAGACATTATGGACACTTGTATCTATGCATATGAGTGTAGAGAGATGTATGCATATATATGTATTGCTTGACTGTGTAGTTGAAGTTGAGTGAGTTAGTCAGGTGACAGACATATCTGTATATAAATCTGTTTACATGCATCTGTAGTTACTGCTTTCTACAAGGCTAACATTAAATTGGTTGGTGAAATGGCAGACATGTATGTACATATAGACACATTTCTATACATATAAATATGTATCGGTGTGTGTGTGTGTGTGTGTGTGTGTGTGTGTGTGTGTGTTTTGGTTGGCTCTTTCTACATAGCCTGAATCATTACACTGCACCTCAAATTGTCCACGTTTGTAATTTTTTGATAAACAGAACTGTATTGGTTCTTATCGTGTAGTACGTAAGGAATATTGCAGTGGAGCACTCAGCAGAGGTAGGGTGTGGTTTTGTTTCATTTTATTTTTCCTGATTAGTCACAAGAGGCTGTTGGCACTGCTGTTAAACAGGCTGGAGCATAGACATCCTTGAGCTAAAAAACCAAATCACTTTAAGTGTCTCTGGTGCTGGTGATGTGTTGATCCTTCTAGGAGACCCGGGTCATCCAGAAAAGCTGACACTGCAGAGACTCCATGGTCTCCTCTGGGAGCAGTTGTCTTTCTTTTTGGCATGGCAGTGACTAAGCACTGAGAGGACCCATGGCTACTTCATCTTGGAAGGTGCATGGCTTTCCTCACAGCTGAGACAAGACAGAAGCAGCTTCAGGGAGGAGGGCTTTACTTGGGCTCACAGTTTGAGGAGACACCCTTCATGGCGGGGAAGGTGTGGCAGGGAAGACGTGGCAGCAGGAGCGTGGGCACAGCTGGTCACATCTTGTCCCAGCTGAGAGAGAAGCAGAGCAGGAGCCACGCTGCCATTCTGTCCCCATTCATCCAACCCAGGGCCCAGCTCAGGATGCAGCATGCTGCACTTAGCACAGCTCATAGGCACACCCAAAGGTGTGGCACCAGGGTGAGATTGACATTAAAACTGGGTGTCACCATGCCCAAGGATCCTCCTGGAGCAGCTGACTACTCAACCTAATTCCTCCTAATTACATTGTAATTTCTCTGATGAGACAGGTTCATTGGAGCTCTGGTTCTTGGATGATGAACGATGGAATCGTCTCTAACCCGGAGCCCTGACTTAGGCTTTGAGTCTCTATACTGCACTACACAGGCTTTGTGTTTCCAAACCAGTGAACTCAAATCCCGTAACTGTTACACTTTCATTACATTTCGCTACAAGCCTTTTCTTATCTTGTACAGTATGTACATCCATGTTTATGAATTTTCCAATCAGGGAAAACATTATATCCCTAGTGGTTCATTGTTTTCACTTTAAAAAAAAAAAAGAAAGAAGAAGATGAAAGTAACAGGAGAGCTGGAGAGACAGCTTAGCAGTTAAGAACCTGTACTGCGCTTGCAAAAAGACCAGCTTCCATTTCTAGCATCTAAACATGTTAGTCACACCTGCCAGTAATTCCAGGTCCCGAGGATCTGAGGCACTCTTCTGGGACTCAGTGTACATGCACACACATGGACACAATAGAATAAATGTTAAAAACAAGAACACAATGTGAGGTGAAGAACACTTAGCCTTGTGACGTATTGGTAATTAGTCAAACCAGTCAGTTTTCAAGAAGGGCAGATCCTGGGGTTAAGGATTTCACTTCAGCTTGCTAAGCCTGGGTCACCAAATATTTGATTTCTACTCTTTTGACCTCACCCCAAATCTTGAAACTTTTAATGTATGGAACTTGTTGCAATTTTGTAGTCTAAATAACCAGCAGTTCATATGAAATAGCCAGGAAAGGGATGTGTGCCACACCGCCTACTCAGACCCTCAAAACATACAAATTGTTGCCATTGCTCTTGGTTGCCCCTGAACTTGAGGGAAAGCTGCCAATGCTCCCTCTATTCTTAGCAGCCAATCACCATCAGCTCCACAGGATGGCCAGGGGCACTGTGGCATTAGTGCCGTATAGCTGTTGCTGGTTACAGCTGCCAGCTGGTGTGTCTTGCAAGACAGTAGCTTCCGAAACAGAAGTGTATTCTCTCAAAGTGGGATCAGGGTGGATTTTCCTGGAGGGAGACACGATCTACCTGAGAGTCTTCACTTCAGAATGGGCCTGTAATGTAAACAGTCAGATTTTACTAAGATTTTAAAATTATATATCTTTGTTTAGTGTGAATGGATGTGTGTGGGGGGAGGGCGTGCGTGCTGCAGTGCATGTGTGGTGGTTAGAGAACTTGTGAAAACCAGTGTTCTCCTCCTACCATGTAGGCCTTGGGGACTGGACTCAGGTCATCAGGCATGGGGGCAAGCATCTTTACTTGCCATGCCGTCTCACCAGCTCAACTGTCAACATTTTAGGAGAGCTGTATGACGTATACTTGAAATTTCATATTGCTGCATTCGGAAGTAAAATTTAAAATAATCTTGGCACAGACACATAATAAAAATTGTCAAGTAAGAACTTTGTGATTTCAAAGTTTGTGGCCAAGCACACATACGTGAGTGGGCTGGGTCTCCACTTTGAATTGCTAAGTGAAAAGGTTGTCGTCCTTCTGGTGAGGATTCTGGGGCTTTAGGACACCAGCCCTGACCTAAGCAATGGATGTGCTTCCCTGTGCATTGATGGACATCTGTGCCACTACTCCCGGGGCACTGGAGTGACATTTATCCCCTGTCCCTTCCTCCTGGTGGTAATGGACCAATTATTGTTTGAGGGTTTTTGTTTTGTTTTGTTTTGTTTTTACCAGCAGTACCTCCTCTGCTGTACCCACCAGGGTCAGGCATTGGCCTAAAGGTTTGGTGTATCTGTTAAGCCATTTATTAACCCTTTCTCATCCTTACTGGGCATATCATCTGGTTTAGTCATTACACCGGTGGCATTTCAGGGACTGGAGCAGAGTGAATGCAAGGTTGTGTTGGCTCTGTTCTTCCTACCACATGCCCCTCGCCCTCCCTTCTACATTTTGATGGATGCCAGACTTAGGGCAACACAGTGAGCAGCTTTGACTTTTTGCCTCATGTCTCTGGGGCAAATTCAATCATGTTTCTTGATCTTTAAGTCGTTCTGTGGAGGCATCTTCTTATTTCACTTCAACAGTCTTCAGTTTGTTAATCTCACCTATGTTTTGTGTGTATATTGTGTGCTCCAGTAAGTTTATGTGCTTGGATAAGTTATGTACAGTACCTGCATAGGAGATACAGGCATCGTGAGACTGCATGGGTGCTGGATCCTCTGCCAGAACAACACATGTTCTCAAAACTGCTCCCCTCTCCACCTCTCCAGCTCCCAGTCTCTAGTTGTTTTTATGCTAAGGAAGTTCCCCAAAGCTAAAGAAAATGTGTTTTTATAATGTTCTAGTGGGTTCCAATAACTAGTGCCATATTAACTTATTCAAAAGCAGGATTAGAAATGTCCTAAGCAAATGGTTAGATAAACCAAAGTTGATCTCTCTCCCCTCATAAGCCTGAAGGCTGTGGGCTGCTGGTGTTGGTTGCCAAGCATCGTGATCTGAGGACAGAAATCCTTGAGATCCTCGTAGCTTTGACCCTTTTGGTGCCAATATAGCTCTAAACATACCGATGTGCAGAGAGAACAAGTTATCCACTATGCTTTATCCAGTGTCAGGAAAACAAGATTATCAAGACCCCCCCTCCCGTCCCTAACTTTGGACACTTTGTGTCACATCTCGTCTCTAGGGGTAACAGACACTAAAAGCAGTGCATAACTCTATAGCTTCCTCAGGCTGATCAGAAGAGATGAGCAAGGACCCAGCATGCAGTCCCGTTGTCCATGGGGTCCAGAGAGAAGGGGAGGAGAGGGGAGTGTGAGAGAGGAATATAATGCCCCAGAGGTGGTTTAGTCAGGGAAGTGCTTGCAATAGAGCCAGGGTTCAAATACCCAGAATCCATCTTTTTCAAAAGTCAGCCGCCACCGCCACCACAGTGTCACTGGGGAGGCAGAGCTAGGTGGGTCCGTGGAGCTCACTCGTCAGGTAGCCTGGCCTGCTAGAGGAGTTCAAACCAGTGAGAGAGTTGTCTCAAAACTAAGAAAGAAAACAGTGATTTCTGAGCTGTCCCCTGACTTTTCACACGTGCACCTGCGGTTCTGTGAGACTTTTCTGAGAAGACATGAACCTTATTCAGCTAGATACCAATTCTACAAGACTCTGGCCTGATGAACCAATGGGAGTAGTTACAGAAGAAAGGGGCGGGGCTCAAAGAGTTCTGTGAGCTCAAACTTGGGTCTTCATGCTTACAAGGCCAAGCACCGTGGCATCAGCTTTCTCCGCAACCTGAGTTTGTGAGTCTGCCGACAGGGAGCATCCTTAAGATGAATGTGAGGATTAAAAGGCAGCTCAAAGGAAGCAATCAGCTGTGTGGAGACAGTTTGGAAAATGGGAGGAATTTTTTTTTTGCCAGCTATCTGTCCTACAGAAGATTAATACCCAGAACATATAAAGAACCAAAATAAAGCAAACACTTATTGAAAAAAATAATCCAATCAATACACGAGCAAATGAACTGAAGAGACATTTTAAAAGGATGAACTACAAA
>JADRCD010218076.1:22549-42549 GCA_019843815.1 Montemys delectorum | reverse complement strand
CTGTGTATCCTTCCAGGTGTCCATCCATCTGTCCTCCTCTCCCAAGTGCTCGGCATGGAAAGGAGACTTCAGCCTCAACCTCCGAGAAGCATCAACCATCCTCTATGTCTTTAAAAAAGGCCTCTGGGGTGTGTATCCAGATGGGCACTGCCATGTCCTAACACACACACACGCCCAATCTACTGAGCAGCTTTCTGGAATGGCTGTGCCGTGCGTTTTATCTGAGCTGTGCCACCAGGTTTATGGCTACACACGAAAACTTTTCTTATCATATCATAGCTTGGCATCCTCCTCCTTTTGAAACTGGCCACCCTAGTGAGGTTTCATCAAATGCTCTAACACCGAATTCTGTGTTTGTTAACCATTTGCTTTTTCCCTCCTGTAGCGGTATGCTGAGTATTTTATTTTGAGCAATAAAGGGATGTAAATTTGGAAGCCGTCTGACTTTTAATAGCTTTCTTATCTGCTGAGAGGATGTATGTGTTAATGTCACCTGTGTCATGCCACTCTTCCTGGAGAGAGGGAAACAAATATCTGCACACCTGAGATGGGGCACTGACCACAGACCAGAGGAACAGTCCCTCTCACAACCAACTTGGTGAATATATGAGTTTAATAGATTTGCTTATAGGTGCATAGGTGACAATTGCTGTCAGAGCAAGAGTGACCCCAAGCAACTGCCTCACTGCAAAGCCTTTCCCAGCATGCCTGACAACCATGGCAGCTACACTATCACAGCCCATGTTCAGTTGGTCTTTTACCTCCTGTATATTCTGGTACTTTCCAAACCTCGTGCAGCTGGGGATCAGGGCCTAGAGTGGACAGAATCTCAAGTGTGGGTTCTGTTACCCTGTTCTCGATTCTTCTAGGAAGAAAGAATAGCCAGACTGCTTTACAATAAGCCTAGCTATCACAGTGCTCAGTGTGTGTGTGTTTGTGTTTGTGTGTGTGTGTGTGTGTGTGTGTGTTTCTCTCTCTCTGTTTATACACAGCCATGTCTGATTATTTTGTTGTCATGACTGAGGACCAAGAAAATCTTTGCTCCAAGATGGTGCTTGGATAGCCATATTGTCTGAGGAGAACAGGACACCCTCCAGCAACCAGCAGTGCTCTCAGTGAGGACACGGTCGTGGGATTACATTTATCTCTCCACTGCCAAACAGAGTTAGAGAGTTTTTGTTTTTGTTTTATTACCACTGGCTTTTATATGTTCTTTGTTGTTATTGTTGTTGCTGCTTCGTTTTAGAGGCAAGGTTTCATTTATGTAGCCAAGGTTAGCCTTAAACTTTTGATCCTTTAGCTTCCATATTCAAAATGCAGGGGTGGCCAGCTTCGTTACCATGAGTCCCACCGAAGGCAATATTTATAGGCTTGATTGAGGTAAACTTTCTTGGGCACTGTTACTAATTTCTTATAAGATTTTAATATTTCTTTTTCAGTTTTGTTGTATTAAAATAAAAAAGAATAAGCAAATACTTTGAATTCGTGGTGAGATTCTAGCATCTGACATTTAGAATTACGACATGCCTCTTTCTCAGGCTCGGCATGTAAGAGCCTTAGAAGACATCACCCTTAGCCAACATCCTAGAGACAAGCAAATGCAGAAAATGACGAGCCAGTGGAGAAGCCATAGATGGTCGGGGACCTAACTGTGTGGTGAACGAATGGCTGGAGGCTCATGGTGGACAGTCCTGGGCTAATTAACACACAGTGCTCTGGTCTCAAGAGCATATGACATCCACACTTCCCAGCTGTGTGAATCTTAACCTGGGATCCCCGGTTCTCACAGTGAATCGTAAATAAAATCTACCAGGCTTTTGACAGAGAGAAGGAGAAGTGACCATATATTCAGATAGTCTCTGCCTCTTGGCCAGGTCTGTCCTTAAAGTAAACTACTTTAGCAGAGTCTGACAGAATGTGTCTTACCAGCACCCAAGAGACCCCGGGAAGCAAGAACCTGCGTAGACAGCTGTCTAAGTAGGAGCTGGGCAGGTCTGAAGGGAGTAGATGCCCTGGGCTCTAGCTTCGTCTCTGTTGGTGTGATAAAAATCTCTGACCCAAAGCAATTTGAGAGGAAAGGGTTTCTTTGGCTCACACTTTTAAGTCACTGTCCACCACAGAGAGAAGTAGGGGTGGGAACTCAAACAGGAACCGAAGCAGAAACCAAGATGGCTGAGGTAAAGCCGTTGCCGCTGCCATAGTTTGAGGCTAACCGGTGTGACACAGTAACTTTAAGGCCAGCCTAGGCTATGGAGCGAGATCCTGACTCAAAACACCCCAAAACCAGGGTCTGGTTAAGAGCATTTGCTGCCCTGGAAGGGGACTTGAGTTCAGTATCTAGTACTCACATCAGCCAGCTCACAAGTGTCTGACACTCCAGCTAAGGGGATTCAGTGCCCTTGTCTGATCTCAGAAGGCCCCTCCACTCATGTGTCCACACATGTGAGCATGTGCACACACACTTTTTAAAAATTAAAGGAAAAAATTACCACCACATCAAACCCAAAAGAACACAATTTCCCGGAAACCAAACTAAAATAGTAACACAAAACCAAAACAACCATAGCAACAATAACCCCCACAAAAATATCCCCAGACACAGCAAAGAAAAGTATCCCCAGACACAGAAAAGAGAAAACCATTCAGAAATTTGCCTCTCCCAAGACACCTGTGATAAGCAAACTGAGTAGGCCAATTTGGGTTAAAATGCGTCAAGTCTTGGCCCTCTGGGAGCTGATCTGGCCCTCTGGCCAGATGCCTTTTGAATAGATTGATGCTTAGGTCTTAAACATTTAGAAACTGAGGGTTTGGGAGAAAGCAGAAACGACCCATTTGAAACCTGCAGCAAGGGCTTAGCCTCTCTGGAAAGGAAGAACAAGTAAGCAAGCAAAGGGAGAAGAAAACCAGAAATGGCTAATTGGTGATTAGGAAAGAACAGTGCAGTATCTTTTGACTGTATGGCAAGATCTTCTCTTCCCAAGAATAAACATTTCTAATGAGATCCCAAAGACCACAGGGCAAGAATAAAACGGGATAGTAAAGACTTCTTAAAAACCTAAAATAGCCAGGGACAAATAAAGGCAGTTTAAAGGCTTTAGGGAAAGTCACTTGCAACAGTGTAGCAAAAAATGTCACCAACTCTTAGGCGAATCTTTCCTTCTTCAGCCTGCTGACTTGGTTGGTCTCTCAGCAGTTAAAACAGTCTCAGATGTCAGAAGACAGAGGAATTAGGGAACCCCGAGGGCATTGAGGGGCCATGGCACAGAGCACCATTTGGCAACGGAGAAGAAATAGATCCCTTGTCAAAGGAGAAGCTGAGGGGCTGCCCAGAGCTGGGTTGGCAGCAATGAGCAAAGGCCTTTCAATAAGGGTCACGGGGAAGCTCACAAAGCTACTGAGTGGAGGAAAGATTATAAACTAAAGTAGTAGAGGGAGAGGCATAGGAAACTGCTTTCTACGAGTCTAATTGTCCTTATTTTAACCATTTAGTATTTAAGACCAGGAGTGTTATAGATTTCAGAATAGTTCCTACTTGGACTATCTGCCTGAAACCTATTGTCAGTCAGAACATCCTTAACCCAGAAATCTGAGAGCTCATTTGGGAGGTTCTAGCAGGGGAGTGGGGGCCATCACATACCGTTCATCTTCCCAGGAATGCCATCTGAGACTGAGCATGAAGTTTCGGGGGGAGTCATGGGGTGGTGAGGGAGGAAGCAAACTCCATCCTGGTGACCAGCAGGGGACCAGACGGCTCATCCAGACATCCCTTGTCACCTTGAACCCAGAAATCAAACATGTTCTAAAAGCTGGCTTTATTTTTTTCTTTTCTTTTTCTTTCTTTCTTTCTTTTTTTTTTGTCATGACCTTCAAAAATCTTCAGATTTTTAAACAGTTCAGATCCAATGAGCTTCCACCTAGAAAGAACCAAAGAGGCAAAACCAAACATGAAGTCAAAGGACATGGGTGGAAAAACTGGAAAATGGAGGTCCCATGTGTGGGTCCTCTGGGATGCGTATGTCACAGGTGGTTTTAAAATCTGTTATTGTATAACTTGGCATCTGTTGAGAAGAGGATACCATGTCCAAACAATAGCTGTAGTCTAGAGTCCCAACTCTATGCTGGAGCTATGCTAATTAATGGTATACCTGTGTGTGCCCTTCCAGCTGTCGGGTACTCAGAGGGTACTCTAACCGGAGGGCTTCACCATCTACCCTGTTTGAAGCAGGGTCTCTTCTTGTTGATGGTGCATATGACAAGCTATCTGGCCCATGGATTTCTGGGAAATTTCCTCTCGTCTTTCTGTCTTACTATAGGAACACTCTATGACCTCAAACATGTGTGCCTCTGTGTCTATTTTTGTTTGTTTGTTTGTTTTGTTTTTGTTTGCTTGTTTGTTTGTTTTTCGAGACAGAGACAGGGTTTCTCTGTATAGCCCTGGCTGTCCTGGAACTCACTCTGTAGATCGGGCTGGCTTCGAACTCAGAAATCCACCTGCCTCCGCTTCCCAAGTGCTGGGATTAAAGGTGTGCGCCACCACCGCCTGGCTGTGTCTGACTCCTAAAGGAGTTTAATATCTCATTAATTCTAGTTCAGTGTGTCATGAATCAGAAGCGTTGTGTGGGTGGGACTTCCAGTCTGCGCATGCCCAAGGTCTCACTAGTGAAGTAGCCACATGCCGTCGTAACCCTGAGCTTGTGGCTGTCGCCAGAAAGGCCCACCGCTGTGGCGTTACTGCTGCTATCAAAGCTACACACATCTTCTCTGTTCACAATACAAAAAGGAATCTTACCTGTCAAAGGGCAACTTTAACATTTTTTAATTTAAAGGTCTCTATTTCCCTTCATCGTAGCATTCAATGAGCGGATAATAATAGCGAAAGCTATTGTCTCCATCCAGTGCTTACCACTTCCTGGTATACTGGCGACTTTTCTTGTTGCCATGACAGAACCTCTGGCAGAAGCAACACACATAATGGTAGACTTATTTGGCTCAGTCTGTCACTGTGGCAGAAAAGGCATGGTGGATCCATAGGTCAAGAGCAGAGAGCTTGAGACCAACAGTGGAGCTGGGGAGCCCTGGAGCCTGTGCCCACCTCGAGGTTCTGCCTCACTGAGGTCCTACAACCTCCCAGAGTGGTGCTACCAGCTGGGAGCCACATTTCAAAACCATGGGCCTCTGGGGGCATTTCATATTCATACCACAGTAGTGGGTGTTACATTTTACACGGACGACCTCATTTAATTATATCATCAACTCTGGGAGGCATAAATGTAAATCGGAGATGACTGTCTGGGTTCACACCCCATCTCTTAGGAGGCTGAAACTAGCATCAATGGAAGTCGTTTACTATGTTCCAAATCTCCTCATCTCATCTGAGAAAAAGCAATAAAATGGTAAAGACAAGGATTAAATTGCTAATTAGAATAATATCTACCATATAGTAATTGCTCGATTGATGTTGGCTTTATAAAGCATGCTAGTCTAGGGCTGGAGATGTAGCTCAGTCTTGCAAACAGGAGGCTCTGAATTAGAGCCCAGAGTCCATGTGAAATAGCTTGGCATGGAGGTGCTTGAATCTCAGTGCTGGGGAGGCAGAGACAAGAGGTTCCCTGGGCTCACTGCCAGCCAACCTAGCTTCTTCCATGATCTGCAGGCCACAAGGGACCTTCCTTCAAAATCTCAAGGCCTGCATGGTGCCTGAGGATGGCACGATGCTTGCTCTGACTCCCTCCTACACGAACACACTGTGCCTACTCATATACAAAATAAAATAATAAGTAGTTGTTCTATAATTTTTGTTTATTTTTAAGGATTCAGAGGCTGGGCAGATGGCGACTCTTCCAAAGGGCTAGAGTTTAGTTCCTATTATCCAACAGCAGTTCACAACCACCTATAACCATAGTTCCCGGAGATCTGATGCTCTCTATGGGCACTGCATGTGTGTGGTACACAGGCATACATGAAAGCAAGACACCCATACACAGAAAATAAAGAAAAGTTTGAAAAGAGATTTTTTTGTGCATGTGTATGTTTCTGTGTGTGAGAATGCAAATGTACATGTGAGTTTCTATGGAACTGAGAAGAAATAATCAGACCCCTTGGAGCTGGGGTTACAAGTGGCCCAGTGTGGGTGCTGGGAACAGAACTTGGGCACTCTGCAAGTGTAGCTGGCATCCTTACCCACAGCTCTGTCTCTCCAGCCCCTAGGTGGTTATTTTAGTCTATGATCTTGGGGTGTGTTCAGAACGCTTGCTAGTGCACACAAAACCCTGGGTTTGATCCTTAGCGCCATATACACCAAGCCTGGTGGTGCTTGGCTGCATCCCTAACACTCAGGAGGACCAGATCTTGGAGGTCATTCTTGGCTGCACAATAAGTTTGGGCCAGCCTGGGCTACATGAGGTCCTGCCTTAAAGAGGGGGAAAAAAACCAACAAAAATAACCCCCTGATGATCTAGGGAAGAAAACCTGAAATCCAGAAGGCAAATAGTTTACCGTGTATTGATAATCCCCAGGCTGTGCTCCAATCTCTCCTCAGGCTTCACTCCTCCCTGTTTGCTCTCCTGCCCTCTGCCCAGGCTCCTCCTGGGGTTCCCCTCACCACTCCCCTTTCCAGAGATTAGATATCAGTCAGGGTGCTTTCCTCCCTCATTTGAACATGAGTTTAGGAACTATTGCCTGTTGTGCCTGGGCATGCCAGGGTCAAGGGAATGAATAAATTAGGAAGCTGACACAGTTGCTGGTGACCCATTTTCTATGACGTTCAGATGTACCCTTTTCCCCCCAAAGGCAAGCAGATCCAGTGGAACTGCCTGGTTCAGCTAAGACGGGGAGCATCTGAGTAGAGAAACATTAGAATGTGCTTTTCAGTGGTGGCTTGTTCATAAACGCATAATGATAAAGAAGGAAAAGATTTTAAATTTGAGTAACTTTGAAGTTAAAAGGAGAGAAAGAGATACATAGGTGCTCTAATCCATATCCAAAGGACAGAATAGCGTGAAGAGGCACAAATATGACATGTCCTGAATCGTGATGTTCGGAGGACTCTGATCAGGTTGAGTGAGTGTAATGAGCACTTTTACAGGTTAGCTATGTGACCTCAGGCTTCTGTTTGCTATCTTGTCCCCCCCCCCCTTTTAAATGTATTTTGGAGGTATCATGGATATCAGAGACCATTGTATAAGTGTATTCATTGAGTAAAAGAAAATGACTGCTCTGACCACGACCCTTTCCAGACTATGCGACCCATACTGGCAGGCATGCAGTTCCAGGATGGCATTCATCAATTGATAGTTGGTACATCTCTGTCACAGTTCTCTGCCAGATGTTTCTTCTCATAGTCAATGTCCGACCCTGATATAAAAACCAGAAAGCCCACTAGTGAACCTAGGGAAAGACACCCACTTAGCCAAGGAGGAAGATGAGCTGCCACCACCCATGGTCCTCTGGGCCAGGTGACAGTCAGTCATCTCATGGCCTAGTGAGGCTCTAACCACCTGAGATGAGTTACAGATGTAAATACTCAGTGGTGATGGATAAGACTGTCATTTCCACCAATTCCACCACACTTGGACAGATCCCCAGAGTGTTTGGATGGGTACCAAAAACTGTCACAGCTCCATGTGACCTCTGGGTAATAACTTCCTTGAGTCACTTCACCTTGGGTTCCCTAACAAACACACACACACACACACACACACACACACACACACATACACATCCATATATGCATACATATATACACAGAGATATACATATATACACAGAGACACACGCACATACACATTTATATATACACATATACATATATATATATATACACAGAGATACACATACACACATATATATGTATATATACACACACAAATTCACATGTATACACAAATACACACACATAAATACACACACACACACACACACACACACACGTATATACATGATGAGTGAATGATTTGTGTTGGACCTGCAAGGAACCAGGCCCTCCCATCTGTCTATGCCACATCCACCCAAGTGGTTGTTTTCCTCACCAGAAGCCATGAGCTTTTTAAAGCTACTTTACCCATCTCTGATTTTATGTTAGTGATGTTGGTTGTGTGTCCATATTCATGTGTGTACACATGTATGTGCAGCTATACATTCACGTGAAGGCCAACAGTCAGCATGGTTTTCTACTTTAGTCACCTTCCACTTTACTTTTTGAAGCAGTGCATTTCCCAAAACTCGATCTGGTTGATTCTGCCTGTGAGAGCCAAGTTTACATGTATGTGTTGCTGTGCCAGTCTGTGCAGTGCTCTGAGCAGCTGAACTCGCGTCTTCATGCTTGTATGGTAAACATTTTATCAACTCAGCCATTTCACCAGCCTTGTCTCTGATTTTAAAAGTTCAGCTCATAACCAAACAAATAAATAATCTTGTCTAACTTCCAAATAAAGAAAGCAATAGTACATTTGTTTTTAAAGAATGTCCACCTAGCAGTTAAGAAGGGCCAGGGCCTCTGGTGTTGGTAAACCACAGAACATCCTGCCCAGATCTGTGGAACTGAGACCCATCCATGTAAACCATCTGCTTTTAACCTCCCAATGATCAATGCGAGGCAAAGCATCACTTTCTTTTCTTAAATGTTCGTATTAAAATCAGAAGCACCCAGTACCATCTCTCTAGCTTTGCGCAAATATGATTCCATGTTCTACAGAATGGAGAGTGATCATTGGATCCCTCGCTGGCTGTTTCCCAGCAGGTGAGAGGCAGGGCTTGCAGGAGTCAACCCCATGTGGGGGCCTTTACCCTGCAAAGACACTGGGATAATGCCACCTCCTTCCTCGCTGTAACCATACGACTAGGTATGGTATTTAATTCAGCTGCCTCTCGACCTGAAGATAATACTAGGAACACATATTCTGCATAACTGTAAATAGACCATCTCTTTCCTCTCTTGCCTTCAGACTGCACGTTTAGAAACTATCGTCCCCTGCTTTGGAGACACATGTGATCTGGGGCCACCCATCATTTTCAGGAAAGAGAAAGCCATAACGTAGGTGGCACGAAGCTAAGCTCCTTAGTTACTATTTTGTTTTAAACACCTGACAGCCATTTACTTTTTTTATTATTATTATTATCCAAACCAAACCAAGAAGTAGGTCCCCAAGTGATCATCTCCCCAGTTCCGAGGTTCGCATCCTGGCATTCCATGTCTATGAAACCTGTTATCCTGCCAGAGTACAAAGTAAGACCTGGGTGCCTCAACATTAAATATCACACAGCTGTATTAGCTTTTTATGCTCTGATGCTGAGGCACCAAACATTGGTGTGGGTTAGGGTAAGGCTTTGTTCCCAACTGGGGAGTTAAAATGAGTATATTCCTATCTGTCATACTAGAGCTAGGCTGATGGGATTAATACATCTGAGGCACATAAACCTGAATTATGAAGAAGAGAAATATGTTCTCATTGCTAGCAATTCTTTGCAAGTCATGATCCAGCAGGGCTTTCTGTTTTTTAAGCTATTGAAATCAACTCCAAGTGATTGGGGAAGGCTAATATTTCTCAATTCCCTGGGATCCTAATATGCATATCTCTGAAAGGAAGTGGAATATAATGGCCCTGCCAAGCTGTCTGTAGTTGATGGGACACCCAGCGCCATCCAACCACAGGCTGCACTAAATGTGATTAGGAGCCGTCACAATGCATTTAGCCTTCATCAGTTAGAGAGAGAATCCAGGCCAAAGGTCATTCTCTCCAGCAAAGTGGGCACTTAGTGCTTTTATTTGTGCTAATGGTAAATGATAGTTAATGAAAATCATTTATAAACCTTGTCCGAGCTGGCGTTTCTCGGCTGAAAACAGCGGCTAGCCGCTCCTCTCCAAGGGACGTAATTGCAATACGTTTGACGCCATGTGATAGTAATTGGGCTC
Source organism: Montemys delectorum (assembly GCA_019843815.1). Taxonomy (NCBI): domain Eukaryota; kingdom Metazoa; phylum Chordata; class Mammalia; order Rodentia; family Muridae; genus Montemys; species Montemys delectorum. The sequence goes on along the minus strand of JADRCD010218076.1, from coordinate 32,639 downwards.
ACAGCTTAATGAACTGTGTGTCCAGTAACTCATTTCCACATGGTGGGAAAACAGGCTGAAGAGCAGCTTTCCCGATGGGAGCCCCCTCTGGCTTCATCTAACCAACCATTCCCAGTAGGCCCCTTGGAGCAAGATGTCCCTGCCTTGTACAGTGTGCCTGGTCTGAGCTTTACACTTTTGGATCATGGCTGACACCTACCTCTAATGATGATGCATGGCCTGTCCACAGACACTAGCTGTTTTAAAGGTCATTTAATCTTTATGTAGCGACTTAATTGAAAGTTTTATCCTTCTTATACACCTGGCATTCATTTGGGGGAGGAAGAGATATAGTCCGAGCCAGCTCGTGAGAAATAATTTATTTGGTACCCTGCCCTCAGATTTCCTTTTTATTCTTTCAAAACAAGAGACAGGCTGAAGAGGTGGCTCAGTGAACAGAGATCAGCTAAACTTGCAGAAGAGCTGAGTTCAATTCCCAGAATCCACACTAGGCAGCTCACAAGTGCCTGCAAATTCCAGCTTCAGGGGCTCTAATGCTCTCTTCTGGCCTTCATGGACACACACACACACACACACACACACACACACACACACACACACTTTTTTCACACAGAAAGAAAATCTTTAAAGAGGAAGAGGAGAAAACAAACAAGAAAACCCATGTCTATTGCATCTGTGTATTTTCCAGCTGGTGTGGTCATTTCCCCCAGTAACCTATAAACTTCAAGGCTTTCCTATGGATTCCACACAGCTCTCCAAATGAGTGCCACCATCTGGCAACCACCATGGCAGTGCCTGTGTGGTCCTACTGTATGAAAACTGGGAAAAGCCTATCATTTGGTAATGGCTGGACCGATAAAGGATGTATGTGGGCCCTGGTGTGCTCTTACTGCCCTATACCCTACACAACCATACAGTGTGACAGCCCAGCTGGTAAGTGACAGAGCCCACATTTGAACCACAGCACTAGTGCAGTATGTCCTGTGGCAATAGAATATAGTTTAAATATATGTATTTATATAGTTAATATATAAAATAAATATGTCTAATATATATAAAGATATAAGTAAGTATATCTAGTAGCCACATTAAAGACATAAGAGAAACAGATGAAAATACTTTAGAAATACATTGTATTTAACATACTATGTTTTCTCAAATGATCATTTCAACATGTAATCAAGATAAAATATTATTGATATATATATATTGTTATAATTTTTGTTACCAAATTCTTGAAATCTAGTATGCCCTTTCCACTCACCCTCACAGTTTGAATGAGGCACATTTTAGTGTACAATCTAAACCCCCAAGTCAGAAATACCTCCCCCTCGGTACTGATTATAAAAGCATACACTAAACTGAGTTCGAACCACGTATAGGAAAATCCGACTGAAGCAGTCAGGTGCATCTGGAATTCCAAATATGGTAACAGGCAATACAGTTGTGAAAGCTCCATTTTACATACTGGGCAGATCAGCACCGTTTACGAGCATAGCCACGACTCACTGCTGCAGAGCCTCTGCTGTCTATGTCCGTGCATCCATCCTCTCTGCCCATCCTTTACCTTCTGTCTTTGTGTCGTTGCTTTTATCCCGTTCACTCCAGCCGCAAGGTGGGCAACGAACTCAAGAGGCCATAAGACCCAACCAAGGAGACTTCCAACTTCTCAACATCTCCATGGATGCAGTGCTGATCAGAAGCGTCGAGAGAGTGTTGGGATGATTGAGTTCTTATTTGTTTTGTCTCCGTACTGGCTAGTTTTGTGTGTCAACTTGATACAGGCTGCAGTTATCACAGAGAAGAGAGTTTCAGTTGGGGAAGTGTCTCTATGAGATCCAGCTGTGGGGCATTTTCTCAATTAGTGATCAAGGGGGTAGGCCCCCTTGTGGGTGGTGCTATCTCTGGGCTAGAAGTCTTGGGTTTATAAGAGAGCAGGCTGAGCAAGCCAGAAAAAGCAAGCTAGCAAGAAACATCCCTCCATGGTCTCTGTGTCAGCTCCTGCTTCCTGACCTGCTTGAGTTCCAGTCCTGACTTCCTCTGGTGATCAACAGCAATGTGGAAGTAAACCAAATAAACCCTTTCCTCCTCAACTTGCTTCATGGTCATAATGTTTATACAGGAATAAAAACCCTGACTAAGACAAATTGGTACCAGCATAGTGGGATATTCCTGTGACAACCTGACAATGTTTTGGGGAGGACTGTGAAAAGATTTTAAAACTTGAGCTAGAAAAACAGTCACTGGCTGTTAAAAACTATGTGGGATATTCTATAAAAGCTTAAAAAATCATGTTAAAAACAGTACAGAGATGGAGGCCTGGCTTGTAAAATTTCAGAGGGAAAATTAAAGACTCTTATCAGGGCCATGTTGTTTTGATTGTGAAGATTCTGTGGTTCTGGTTAGCTGGGGCTGAAGTATCAGCTATAATTAACAAGATACCAGAACTACTAAAGAGAGAACTTTGCATTACTAGGACTATTGATACTGGTTAGCTGGAGCTAAGAAATTAGCAGTGATTAGGAAGAGACCAGCATCATTGAGGTGACATCTTCTGGGAAGTGTTTTCTGAGAGCACTAAGAGGTTGTGTTCCAGAGATAGCCAAGGTTGTACCTTGTGCTGCAGCAGGACTTGGTAATGTGTAAGAGTCACCCAGGTAATACTGGTTTTAATAGCATAAAGGGGTCATAGAGAGCAGCTAAGGCTCCACACAGTAAGAGGCCATAAAAGGCCATTGGTAAAGGTGCAGCCTCAGTTTACAATTGATGGCCCAGGACTGAAGGTGTCATACAAAGGAGTTGAGGCTTGGCACCGTAAAGACAGTGTATGAGAGGCTATTGGTAAAGCCTAGTTACAGCAGTGTTTTAGAAATGCCAGTACAATGCAATGACCACCAAGAACAGCAGCAGCAATGGAGTACAGGCATCTGGAGCCCAAAAGACAAGATGTGTGCTACAAAGAACAGAGCTAGAGAGATGACTCAAGCCCTTAGAGGAGCCCAGAAAATCGTAAATTAAATCCCAAAAATTGGTTTTACTTTTAATTGTGACTGTGCCCTAATATTTTTCCCTCTTAAAAAAATGTATTTTAGAAGAGCCCACAGTTAAAAGACTTTAAATTTTAAAAAATATTAGACATTTTAAATTAATTAGACTTTTAATATGTAAAGACTGTGAGACTTTAAGTCTTAAAAATAAATAAGAACATAAGGGTTGAGGCTTAATAGTGATGTGTTTGTGTGTCAGGTTGACAAGGGGTCAATTGTACTGGCTAGTTTTGTGTGTCAACTTGACACAGGCTGCAGTTATCACAGAGAAGGGAGCTTCAGTTGGGGAAGTGCCTCCATGAGATCCAGCTGTGGGGCATTTTCTCAATTAGTGATCAAGGGGGTAGGGCCCCTTGTGGGTGGTGCTATCTCTGGGCTAGAAGTCTTGGGTTTATAAGAGAGCAGGCTGAGCAAGCCAGAAAAAGCAAGCTAGCAAGAAACATCCCTCCATGGCCTCTGCATCAGCTCCTGCTTCCTGACCTGCTTGAGTTCCAGTCCTGACTTCCTCTGGTGATCAACAGCCATGTAGAAGTAAGCTAAATAAACCCTTTCCTCCCCAACTTGCTTCATGGTCATAATGTTTATACAGGAATAAAAACCCTGACTAAGACAGTCTCTATGGGTAACCTGACTGGACACTTTAAGGGAGGAAATTTTTATTTTGGCCTATGGTGTAAGAGGACACAACCCATCAGAATGGTCTGGGTAGCTTCGCCCACAGAGGCAGGCATTTCAGGCAGAAGCTCCGCCCACAGAGGCAGGAACTTGAGAGCTAGAAGTGGGCATCAACTTCATGACTTGTCCCCAGAAACCTGTTCCTGTGGAGCTATTGTTCCAGCACTTCTTGAGCGAGCATCAAGCACCAGGGACAATACCTCACAACTGCTCTCAGGGCATTAGCTGGTTCCAGAGGCAGCGGATATGGACTGGGCCAAGCATTCAGACCTCTTCAGTGACTGCTAGTGGGATTTCATGAGCTACATTCCTGCAGTTTTTCCTGCCTGGTCTATGGGTCAGATGAAGTATGGTCAGTCTGTGACTGGTCATAAGCATTTTGAAGCATGTTCAGGACCCTTCTGAAGCGCTCTGCAGAGTGGTGATGTCACTCAAAGGGTTTGTAGAGCCTTAATTGCTGGTTGATTACTCCAGTGCCATCTGGGAAGCTTGCCATGGTTGGAGAGTGGTACATGGGTGACATGGCAAAGATAACTGAATATTCCACCCCTTAGGAAAAGATGGCTCAAAAACTAATGTCATGAATGTACTTTCCCTGAAGACATGTGCTATGTAAAATACAGAACTGTGGCCTCTCCTCCGTTAGTGTCTCTCTCTCTCTCTCTCTCTCTCTCTCTCTCTCTCTCTCTCTCTTAGTTTTGCCCCTCAACTTACTTTCTTTGCTTGCTTCTCTACATTGAAGGAAGGAAGGGAGCTACATTTGGGGCTAGAGATTTGTAATACAAAATTCAAACTCACAGATGGAAGCGGTGTGTGTAGGTTTTGGCTGTGTGCAATTTTTCTTCAAGGAATGCTGTTGTTATGAGCCATCAAGTTCTGGATAACAGCCACATCAATGGTATGTGCTCATACTCTGAATTTGTGTCCTATCTGTTACTGACACGTGTCATATAACTCTCTGAAGTAACACGTGTCACATACCCATTTTTTGCAAGCTCCTGTGCATGTGTGTGTATCTGCAGTATTGGGAATGAAATCTAAGATCTCTCACATGCTGGTAAACTAGCACTAAGTCATACCCTCATCCCTATCCTATACTTCTAGAAGAACAGCTCTGCAGTGTTGTAGATAAAGAATTGAAAAGTCCACTAACACTGACTTGCAGCTGGCTGCTCAGCTCAGCCCACCGAAGTTGAGGAACCAAAGGGACATAAGGAAGAGCTCCTGAGCAGATGCTGGAATTGGAATGGACAGTGAACAGATGGTGCCCGCCAATAGAGAGGGAACAGCGCTCTGAGCTTTAAACAACAGGATCTACCTACAAGATATATCATTCATGACCTTGAGCCATTGGCTTAAGGCTTGAGTGACAAGTGACAAGTGTGGTTATGGGTGACACATGACTAACCCTAGGGCTCAGGAGGCTGAAGCAGAAGGGTTACAAGTTGGAGGACCGGTCTGTTGTTGTAACGAGACCCTGTCTCAGAAATGAAACTAAACAAAAATTTAACATCTGCTTAGTATCCAACCACTGACTCTCAGACTCCATGGTGCTTCTCTGATGGGTCAGAATGCAGCTGACTCTGTGATCCCACCACATCCAGAGACTTCATCTGGATTCCGAATGGCCAGGCTTACCAGTCTGGAAATGCCCTCTGCTGATGCAGGCTTAACTCTGGAGCAACTGCTGTTAGCACCTGATCCCCTGATGTCAGTTTTCCCCTTGCTTTCAACATCCTTTATTCCACCATTCATAGGATCTGGACATTCCTCTGAGGGACAGTCACTGCTGTGTGTGGGAGCCACAATGTTGGCGTCTCGTGGCAGGCCACCATCTCAACAACTGTTGATGTTTCTGAGTGGAATAGTGCAATTTCTCCTTACAATTTTCCTGTTCTGTCTCGTACGCCAAAAATACTAGTCAGAGAACAAATTATATTGTATCTTAAGTCTACATCTGCAAAACCAAAACAGAACAAAAATAAACAAAACTCATATGTTGGTCCTCATGTGGTAACCTTTTCTTGGTAGTACATTTCTTAGTATCTTGAATTCTGTGTCTGAAACTCTTTCACACATAACACAACCATGCAGATATGGCTTGAACATGCTTTGGCCCATGGGAAGAGGCACTATCAGGAGGTGTGGTCTCCTAATATCAGAGGAAGTGTGGCACTGTGGAGACAGGCTTTGAGGATTCCTGTGCTCAAGCCAATGTAGGATGAGACCCTCCTGGCCGCCTGCAGAAGACAGTCTCATCTGCTGCCTTTGGATCAAGATGCAGAACTTTTGGCTCCTCCAGCACCATGTCTGCCTGCAGGCTGCCATGCTTCCCATCATGATGGTCAGGAACTGAACCTCTGAGCCTATAAGTCAGCCCCAATATTAAATGTTTTATGTCTAAGAGTTGTCTTGGTCATGGTGTCTCTTCACAGCAATAAAACCAAACTAAGACAGAAGGTATGATACAGCCATAAAAGTGTGTCACTGAGGAGGATTTAATGGTTTTTTAGTAGTAAAATTTCCTTGGTACCTGTATAGGTTAACACTACAGATAGCGTCAGACAGGGCTGTGAGGGTGATGGATATGGCAGAGAAGCCTGTGCGGTGTGTTTCACACCTCTCTTGAGATGCTGCAAAGATAACTCTGACATTTTAATATAGTGTCAATATACATTATAATTCAGGGCACATTTTGTAATGCTAGATACATAATAGGAAGTCAATAAACGTGTGTTGGTGATTGACTGACACAGCATCTAGAGGGCACACTGCTCATCCATCACCACGGTGATTAGGACCCAGCAGGTTCTGGAAGTGGTCAGACACCACTAGTCCCTTGGAACTGTGTGTGTGTGTGTGTGTGTGTGAGAGAGAGAGAGAGAGAGAGAGAGAGAGAGAGAGAGAGAGAGAGAGTGTGTGTGTGTGTGTGTGTGTGTGTGTGTGTGTGTGTGTGTGTGTGTTTTGCAGCATTTTCTCTGTCCAGTCACATTAGGGCAGTGACAGGCCTGTGATTGGACAGGAATAGAGAGGTGGAGCTAGAAGTACAGGAAGAGAAAGGTCAGAGAGAGGAGGGCAGGATCTTCATCATGGAGTCAGAGGAAGATGAGGATTCAGACCCCGCGTGGTTATAGCAACCAGGCTAAGGTTTTTACAAGGTTAAATTACTTGGGTCAAAATTTGTCTTTATCATTTGGCATTGAAATTCTTGTATTGGCATCTTGTAATCGTGATCTTATTACTGTATAAACCTGATTAGATAATTAAGCCTTAAGAGTCATGCTTTACTGGGTTCTAGGCATTAGATGAATGATTGTGAGGATGTGTAAAGAGTTGCATGTGAGTGAGATGTTGCTGCTAGCTGGAAGAAAATAGCTAGAGCTGGCCGGGACTTAGTGTTGTGGCCGGACAGTACTGGCACTGGCACTAAACCGTGGACCTGTGGGAAAGAGAGTTTACGGAGTGGATTCTTTTTTTTTTTTTTAATAATATTCCCACAACAGTTTATGTTTTTGTTTTTGGGTTTTTTTTTTTTTTTTTTGTCTTATTTTGTTTTTGGGTTTTTGTTTGTGTTTTTACCTTTTTTTGTGCTGGCAGTTGCCAGTGTGGACCCTTTAGTCCTAGCTACGTGTCTAAGAGGTTGCCAGGGTAGGAATATAAAGAGAACTGCCAGGGGCTGGGGAGATGCCTCAGGGGTAAAGAAGTTCTCACTGGGAAATTGGGGAGACCTGAGTTTATCGCCTGATCACCACACCAAAAGTCAGGTGTGATTATCACACACTGCATGCTTGTAATTCCATGGACAGAAGGGTCCCTGGGACTTGCTGGCCAGTCAGCAATAGCCAAGCTGGAGGGCACCAGGTCCCAGGGAGAGTTGGAAGGCAACATGGAAACCCCTGATGTTGACTTGTGCCCTACACACACACACACACACACACACACACACACACACACACAGACAGAGAAAACTTTGAAAGACATGGTTGTTTACAACATCATGTCTAAACTGTAAACAAAACAAAACAAAAACAAACAAACAAACAAAAAACCCAGATGAAATCCCAAATGACAATTGGAATTCTGGCAAATGTCTCCAGGCTTGTCATAGGTTTGGGCCATGGTTCTGCGATAGAGAGCCCGCTTATTTCTATTTGTAAGCTTTTTCCCAGTAACTTCTGTTCTAATATTCTGTTGTGTAAGCAAGTGACACAGCTCCAGAAAAAGAGTTCTGGTATGTTTAAGCTAAGAATTGAAACATCTTCTTCTTTTTTTAAAAAAAAAAAAAAAAGTGAAGGGGCTGGAGAGCTGGCTCAGAGCATAAGAGCACCGGCTGCTCTTCCTGAGGACCCGGGTTCAATTCCCAGCACCCATATTGGGTAGCTCACAACTGTCTGAAACTCCACTTCCAGGGGATGTGATGCCCTCCTCTGGCTTTTGTGGACACTGCATGCAAATGGTGTAGAGGCATACGTGTAGACAAAAAACCAAAAAAAAAAAAAAAAAAAAAAAAAAAAAAAAAAACCAAAAAACAACAACAACAAAAAAGAAACCCCAACCCTATACATATAAAAAAGTAAATTTAAAAAGGCATGTGGACCACTGGCTTTCAGTTCCCTGACCACAAGTCAGTCTGATGGCACACTGCCAGCTGCAGATGCTGTGTGCTCTGGAATGCTGGGCTTCCAGTTTGGAGCAGGACTGCCACCTCCTACCCTTTGGCTCCCTTCTCTGTGTATGTACTCCATCCTCAGTGGTATCCCCCTTCCTGGCTGCTGCTGGCTGCCAGATGTAGCAGCGAGCCTGTGAGGAATTGTGGGAGTTGTGTGTATGGCTCAGATTTTGTCATGTGCCAATCTCTGGATAGTTTGCTGGGGCAACATGAATATGAAGCTGAACTGGCTAAGGACTAGCTTAGGTTCCTGTGCATGAGGCTTGGGTTGTAGCTCTTCCCAAGTCACTTTTTTTTTTCATTCTTTTGGAAGATCTACCTGTGCATGTGTCTGTGTGCCCATTGTGTGCACTAGTGCACGTATGGAAACCAGAGGTAGATGTGGAGTGTCTTCACTGATTATTGTCTACCTTTATCTTGAGACAGGGTCTCTCACTGAACCAGGAGTGCATCTGTTTGGCCCCCCTGGCAGGTCAGTGTGCTCTGGAGCTTCATGTCTCCACTCCTCAGCACCGGGGCACAGGCATGCAAGGCTGAAGCCCTTTTTTATGTGGGTACTGAGGAATCGAACTCAGGTCCCCATGCTTGCACAGCAAGCACTTTACTGGCTAAGATATCCCCACAACCTTTGCCCTCTCCCTTCTTCTTTTGATAAAACACCCGGAAAAAAAAAAAAAAACCTGTTGTGGAAAATGTATCTGTTGTTGACCTTGTGTTTGCCAGCCCCACGTGGCTAACGGAGAAAAGAGGACATGAAGATTTGGAACACAAGTAAAGAGTTAAGGCTCTCATTTGGGTTCTTGCGAGTCCCTCCCCATGATTGTGCACAGCCTCATTTCTTCTCTGGGCACCTGCTTATAGAGGAGCTAGCTTCCTAACACACATGGGAAAGTGCTTCGAAGCACTTGAGAGAAGCTGGTAAACAGCCCTGCCAAATTCCCATGCCATCCCACACGGCCAGCTTTACAGACAGAACGGGGAGGAAAAGATCCATTAGTTTAAGAAGCAGTCCTGTTTGTACACAAACAAGACAGCCACTAGACACACGGTTTAATGGGTTTAATGGCTCATGTTTGCAGAGCACCCTTGTGACCTTGCTAATAAAAGTTTCAACTTCAAGACTATATCTACTGTTTTGGAATGGTTGTTCTGCCTGGCCTGAAAAATGGAACATTTTTCAGTCTAATACAGCAATGAAACCTTATAATCATAAAAGGGCTATCCTCATATTCTCTGGTTCCATAAAAAACACTGCACTGCACAGATGTAAGCCACAGAGTGGGAGAATCCATAGAAAACACTGCACTACACAGGTGTAAGCCACAGAGTGGGAGAATCCTTAGAAAATACTGCACTGCACAGGTGTTAGCCACAGAGTGGGAGAATCCATAGAAAACACTGCACTACATGGGTGTTAGCCACACAGCAGGAGAATCCATAGAAAACACTGCACTGCACAGGTGTAAGCCACACAGCAAGAGAATCCATAGAAAACACTGCACTGTACGGGTGTTAGCCACAGAGTGGGAGAATCCATAGAAAACACTGCACTACACAGGTGTTAGCCACACAGCAGGAGAATCCATAGAAAACACTGCACTGCACAGGTGTAAGCCACACAGCAGGAGAATCCATAGAAGACACTGCACTGCACAGGTGTAAGCCACAGAGTGGGAGAATCCGTAGAAAATACTGCACT